>CAJFCP010000059.1:2901768-2924529 GCA_904066005.1 Synergus itoensis | reverse complement strand
TAAATGTTTGAGCACATGATAAGCGTTTTGAAAAATAAACATGAAGAATAAAATTAACGATTTGTAAATATGTCGAACGTGTTTCGTAATACTAAAAACAGCTAAAAGAAGAAACGAATAAATCACATATTCACATGTGAGATAAAAGATGTTGGTGGGTAAATTGAATTTAAAATGTATAATAGTAAATGTTTGAGCACATGATAAGCGTTTTGAAAAATAAACATGAAGAATAAAATTAACGATTTGTAAATATGTCGAACGTGTTTCGTAATACTAAAAACAGCTAAAAGAAGAAACGAATAAATCACATATTCACATGTGAGATAAAAGTTGTTGGTGGGTAAATTGAATTTAAAATGTATAATAGATTGTGGAATGTGCAATCAGAGAAGAAAATTTTTCTAGCTGTGACAGAAAAGATGCTCCAATCTCTGCATCTATTGTTTTCTTTCCACATTAGGTTTCCTTATTTGTGTCACCCTTTCGCTACGGCCAAGTGCCTCGTTTCTGCTCAAATGACATCACTCTGACATCATGGAGCACAGCACGAGGCAGTAACGTGAACTCACGATCGTTCCAAGAGATTGAGTGCCCTGACTTTGCCGCCAATCCGTGATAATACCCTCTCCTTTTTTTTATTTTCTTCCAGACATAAATAAACGATTAAGCCTGCGCATAGTGACTTCTTTGCACTCGAGTATTATCAGAGTATATAGAGTGTTTATCTGTTGGTCATTCGAAAAGGATGCGTGATAAGACTTAATATAGAATTAAACGAGGCATATCCATACATATTACCATCAATCTGCACGGAAGAGATAAGATTTTACCCAGACTTTAAGGCAATGTCTAATTCATTTTCATCTCGACCTTTGCGCGTTTTTATCAAATTTCAAGGTGCAAATGTACGTCAATTGGTAGGTGTAAACCTGACAATCTAAATTTTTCCATTTGAAAGGATTTAGGTAACTGATATAAAAACGATGAGCTCAAGAAGCAAACAAAACTTGATTATTTGATAATTTTATTTTATCAATTCTGTTTAAAGTAATTAATTATTAAAAGTGTCAACTTTTATTTGTGAAAATATCGAACAAGCAACTTCCATCGTCAACCAGAACTTTAATAATGCTTCACAATAATAATAGCATACAAATCCAGAGATTGGGGACCAGAATAGTGTTATTATTTCACCAGTGCCATAATTTATAATAAGAGAATGCAAATGCCAATTGCCAACCTAATACGATATCAGTGACATCAGCGTGTTGGGTAGTAATTTTTTACAAGTAACAAAGTTATCGAAAAAATTACGCTTATAACATTTATGTAATGTATTTTATGAAATTAGTTATTTTCATCTCATGAGTCATATTTTTAAACAATAAATTAATACTTGACTATATTTGTCAACTTTATCAACACCTTTAATTACAGTTAAATAAAAGTATCATCCAGATGACAAAAAATATGATGCCTAAGATAAGAGTGTGTAAATGTTTTCACTGAAAAGAAGAAATTTATAAGTTAAAAAAAAGGCTAAAACAGTTAAAGTTTCTTACAAGAATTGGTCAAAAAAATTATTCCAATACATGTATGTATTGGGTGCATATTCACAAAATATCAGGTACAATGGTACATACATGATACATTAGATGATATTGTAGTTTTAAAATGCAATACTAATGTAGATTATACTACGCTTCACAGCCAATCAGAAGCCTACTAAAAATTGGTTATGATTGGTTACGAAGAGTAGTAAGACCAGATTATGGTAAGACCACGGTAAGACCTAGCTATGCAGTAGTAACTGCCTTATCGAAGAAGCAGATTACTTTAAAATTTGATGGTCAAAGAGAAGAAAGAGACATTCAATGTCGAGAAATTTGGTCATATTACTAAGTTTTTTCTTCTGCTGGCGCCAGTTTCGGTTCTCCCTATATATTAATTGGTGCACACACGAGTGACCTTCGGTAGTTTAGTTTAACGGATTGTCCCCGTATCCCATAAGCCATAAGACATAAGGGCACGTACGGGCACATGCGATAACCAAAGGCATCTCATATCTGCTTTGTTTGATGTCCATTCAAAGATCATACTCCCGACCTTGAGCCGTATCGATTGCTACTAGCACATGTGACGACCGAAACTTCGAGTACGAGTCGAGCAACATGGCTGGCGAAATATAAACGTACAAACGCCCCTGCAAAGCGTAACTTGCTTTCATCGATCGGTCCACCTTACTCGAATCTCCGACGATCAGGAATGAATAAGTAACCCAAATGAAAGCATCACTTCACGCTTGAAATGCATGAATGGGAACCAATTTTACGAAATTCGAGGCTCTTTCCTTTTTCCCATCACACAGGAAATACAGTCTTAGAGAGATAAGCTCATGAAATTATAAAAATGATGTAACCGAAGAGTCCATATTGATCTAATGAGCCAGATGGTTTGCTGCAGTACACGTGACTTACGGTAACGTAAACCGTCAGTGGAAACTTACTACGAGTTATTAATCGACTATATCAATTGATATAGTCGACTCTTTGTTTACTAATTGTGATTATTCAAAAAAAAAAAGGTTTAAATTGCCAATCAAATTTTTGGCAGTGAACTTGCGACTTGTTCCATATACTTTACTGCAAATATTCCCTGAAAAACAAATCAGACATGATTGGAGAGTACATAATCAATGAAGGATTAATGCGACCACACATATACCTCGCGATCGTTACTATTGCATACTCTTCTACAATCTAAATGAATCCATCCATGCAGTTATAGCGTTTTCCCATAAATAAAAAGTGAAAAATTAAGGATGCAAATCCTTGAACTTATTTAGCAGTTCCTGCCCAATGTACCTCACGAATTTATTACTTTTGAATACTTTTCAATTCGACGTTTCTTGCAGAGGTTGAAAGCATTAAAACTTTGAGCATGAACAATGCAGCAGAATCTTATTCTTATCTTGAATTTTATTATTTACTGCAGTGTTTTCGTTTGGTAGCAAGAAGCGACACGATCCACTGGGCTTTCCAGTTTCTGTCGGTCAACAATGGGTTTCATGTTTTTCCCAGTGTAAGTCACGCTTTGCTAAGTTGCTTGCCGGCTTTACGTGCTCGTGGGTAGTGTGACACGTGACGTCACTGGTACGTTTGGCAACACCGTTTTGCGATGTTGCCGCGTTACTTCTTCGAGGCGAATCTGGCTTATCTGGCTAATATTCAGCACAGAGTTTCCGCTGAAACTACTGCACTTCCGTTAGATCTTTCATTTCTACCCACCAATTGTGCAAAATTTGATTATGAATTTCAGCTTAGATGCGTGGGCGATTTTGCATTTCCTTACTGTAGAGGAGAAAGGAAGCAAAGCTTCGTGAGCGAGGTATTCTTGCATTGCTGGGGGCAGACAGAACCATTCTGTCACGTCACAGCACCAGCCAGCCGGAGAAAATCAATCCGGTCCGTCTACTAACTTGGTTGTAAAAGTGCGCTGCGGCGTACTACTACTACCAGCGAAAACATTACGCTCTTTAAGGGGCTGTTGCGATATTGACCCGAGGTTGCGTTAGGTTATTCCTGTCGGGTTCATGTACCTTTCCAAGTGCTTCCAATAAGTTTTCTAGCATAATCTATAGCTATGTACGCTTTCTAAGGGCACCTCTTCGCCCTCCCGCGTCCATCTGATGAGAATGATTATGGCTTTAAAAGCGGGCCTTCGTCAATGTCCTTGGCCTCATATTGGTACGATTGAGAGTCGCGAAGGATGTGGCATGCTGTTTGCTCGTGACGCTTTAATTTTATGCTTACTCGTTGTGAAACAAACACTTCAACAGAAGCCTCTTCAATAAGTAACAACTGTCTCTCAATTTTAAATTATAACCCAAGTCAATTGCAAAAAGGAGATATTTAGAAGGCCTATCTCCCCCGATCTTCAACTTCTTACGTTTTCAGCCATAAACCATGATAATCTTGACATCTCAACACCCAATTCTTACATTTCATTCAGTTTTCATTTGGGAAATTAATTATATTGGTTATGGACTTGACCTGTGTAGGTCAAATCCATTTTATTGGATTCTTTATATCAGAAAATAGACTCCAATGGTCTCCGGAAAAGGTTAAAAAAACTTTAAGAGTAATTGATTCAAAGATCTTGAACAGTACAGTGGAACCCAATGAAAATTCTATCATCAGTTAGAAAGATCTTCACTCAAAAAGTAAAAGATTATATGTAGTACAGTTTCTCTGCGTTTAAACTTGCTCGTTTACTTCAGTCGTCGGAAATAGTTTTTGTTTAGTATGCCGAGCTGAGTCAATGGGCTGACGTCACCAAGGCACGAGAATTCAGAGCCAAAAAATTGCGTTCTGCGGTTGAACCGCGGCCGAATCGAAAGACTTCTCGTGGCCATCCAAGCGAAGAGATCGTAAATAATGGCCATTAAAAATCAACAACTACTGGATAACTTGGCCCGCTTCTGCACTTTAGAGAGTCATAAAGGAAAACCGCGGCTATTTTCAACCACTCCTCTCCTCTTTCTAGCTTCCAACTGCCTCGCCTTGTGACCCTCCGTGAGTGCACGTTCGCGAACATGCCATTTCTCGAAATTTCCCACAAGAAGCACTAAACTGCATGCGTGACTTGCATCTAGGTTCTCCTGTTATTGTTGTTAACGCCCGGATACTGGAATTTATATATTTCATTTTAATGATTTTCCTCAAGGGCAACTCTGAAATGTTCTATAATTGGAGAGCTGCGTAAAAGGATTATACAAGTGATCCGCCAGTTATCTTTTTCCTTGTAAGGACGAATAAAGGACGAAAAAACAAATAGACAAGTCCCTTTGCAAACTTTTATCAGGCGCTTAGTTTTTGAGCTAGGAAGATGAGAGGATAAATGTTGTCTTGTTGTGTGAGAGAGAGCAGAGGTCTTCCACCTTTGTCTTCCCGTTAACTTTAAGCGTCTCTAGCTTAGAAACTACGTGTCTGACAAAATTTTGCAAAGGGCCTTTTCTACTTGATCTTTCCACCTCTATCTCACAAAATATATTATTTTAATCCCACTAAAGAAGACCTCAAGTGAGAGCATACTAACCAATTTATCATATCATTATATCTACATTTTCTCTGCTCCTAAACGTTCCAACCCACTTTTTGAACCCGGTGATTATGTCCACACTACCTCGCACCTATATACTTCAATTGACACGTCAGAACTCGATTTAAGACTCATTCAACTGCGAGATATGTACAAAATAATCTCATCTATGTGCCAGATGAATTGTGATAAACAATTTGAAATCAAAATGTTAGATGGTAGGATTCATAGATTACAGACACAAAAATTACTCTGACTGAAAGTTCGTACGGAATTAATGTGATGATGGAACACAGTGAAGAAAATATTGACAATTTTAATAAAACGAAATATCAAATTAATAATAATACCCGGAATCTATTCATATCAAATCAAATCATTGCGTGTACCATGATCTTGCAAGAATTAAGCGAAGATGTATACCTAATAATCGATTCTACCAATGATGGAAAGCATATTCATAATTAGGGGGTTAAGGTGATTTCCGGTATCTAATGACTATCACTCAGCCTGAAGCTAGAGCACATAAAGATGAATAATCATCAGAATTCGAAATCAGAATTACTTCAGGAAAATTGTATGAGTTTTGTCTCCCCGTAGGGAAGATCTCCCATAGTGCGCTGTAAGAATAGTAATTTTAGCTAATCTAGAAGGGATGCTTGAGTAATCTTTATACTTTATTACCCTTATCGAGTCATGCTAGAAGTGATTGCCATCATGTGTCTTGAACTTTGTAAATTATATACTTATTTCAGTATTTTTCTGATGTTTACTTGGCGTTTTGTCTAGTACGTATTTACTGAGATGACTAAATCAAGTTGATAAGCTACAGTATTATTCGATACGCTCAGATATGCAGAGAAATTTTGATAGATTTATGAGAGACTTTATCTAAACTATGTTTCACCGAAATGATGTAGAAAAAACAACTGTGGATACTTTAAAAAAGCTTCAACATGATTGGTCTCTATTCTCGATCAGTTTTTAAGATCCTTCGATTTATCATGGTGGCAAGTGCACGTGTCTTGCTGATTCATGAAGAGAGACTACGGTCCAATATGTTTAGAAGCAGATCTTGGACAGGTATAACTGTCAACGACATTCCAGGACTATGGCACTACTTTGAAGCATGTCGCGTACACGGCATGGTAAGCAGGCGTTTATAGCGGATACGAAGCACAGTCTCCGTGGCGACGGCCTCGGAAAAGAGTGGCAGGAAAAAGAGGGGAAAAAACGAAAGCAACGCGGTTTCGTTCGATCGAACGAGGAGCCCTGGGAAAGTAGACCTAGCTTTCCGTGGCTGTTCATCCTGCGTGCTCATACAATGATGTCATATATTCAGCCGAGTTTACGCTTGTTTGTAAACAGGGGTGTGGGGGTGTTGGTGAGTAAAATTGGAGGGAAAGGTACATTAGCGTTGCCAACAGGAATTGGGAGAGGGAATGAGTGTGAGGGCGGGAAACAGGGGAAATGGAGTTGATGCTAGTTGATACTTGCTCCACAGCTCCACTAGGTGCCCATTGCTGGCAACCAATACATATACAGCGACTATAGACCTCGCCTCTTTCTTGCATGCTTCACTTGATTTTGTGCGTGGTTTTCCCCTTGGTTTTCTCGTACACAAGCATGACGTCACATAGAGGCTGCAAGCTGATGGTGCAGAGGGAGATTGCCGAGTGGAACGCTGAAAGCGCGGACGTGAAAGAAAGGCCGATGCAACGCAACGCGCCAACAGCAGACCGTCTGTTACCTACATACGGAATGTCCTATATGCACACGTAGTGACATCAACAGTGTGTGGATGTCGTCTTGCTGGTTGGCTGCCTTTCCCCTTCCGTCACATTACAACCGGTTCCAAGCCGCGTGCAAACTTGTCCTCCCCCCATGTTGGCCTGCTGATCCTACCGGCGCGGCTTCCCTCCTCCACCTTCTCCGCCCGCCATTCGAGTTTGCCATCTCTGCACCTCGTCTTGGCTTGCAACTTAAAGGTTGCTCGCTGAAATTTCCTGGCCGGCTGGCCCTGCACCCACCAGCTCCCACCCCTTTTCTCGATCCCCGATCCACCATCTTTGTTGGTGGATCGAGGGTCCTCCTCTCCTCTCCACTCGTTTTCTCTGTCATCGTGGTTTCTCCTGAGAACCCCGCCACGCTACAGTTATCACCTCGGTCAATATCACGCCGAGTTTCAGCCTGCGCGCAGTGCGCATTAATACTCGTCTTGCGCGCGCCCTTTTTCTGACTTTATTTTATTCCCTCCTCTTCTCCTTTCTATGGAGCTTGCTCGATGTCACGACAGCCATTTTTGCAAAACATGCACGCTGTTTCGTTGGTAAAGGGGAGGATTCGCGTAGAAGGGAATACATATTCAATACCGGTGAGACTATATATCAGGTTCGTGTCTTTACCCTCCCACGGACACGAAAACCTTGCTCTCGAGATTCCCATCCGCTTTTTCGTGACTGGATTCAACATCCGGTTGATTCCGATCAGAGAGTTGATCAGAGTCTTGATCTGCAAGGAGACATCCCCTTTATGTTCAGCTTATACTTAAGCTTCAATCTCTTCAGAGAGATGGGAAGTATATGTATATCGTCCTATGGGTCAATTAGAAACCTTTTTAATGCAGGTTTTACACCCGATTTTTATAACACCTGCCCAAGTGTGAAGTTACTTACGAGACCCAGCATTGGCCTAGAGTCGGCAAAATATTGCCGAAGCTTGGCAATATTTGTCGCCCCAACACTGGGTAAAAAAATATATTGGGCCTATTGAAATGCCGATATTGGCCCAATAACGTTAGCCGATCTTTGACTGCTGAAATTAGACCAAGTCTGGGCCGTATGTTCATCTACTTTTGGATTTATTGCATATTATCTGCCTTTGCTTGATGTAGATTTGTAGAAAATTCCCGTGACGATCTCCCGTTTCACGCGACCCAAAGCTCGAGTGCATATTGCACACAGAATATAATGGTGGAATAGCGTGCTCTTGACTTATAAACAAGTCTGCAAGAAAGGCGGGACAAACTGAGACAAACGGAACGTTCGAAACGCGATATCGCGTGTCCTGCGCGTTTTGTCGCGTGCGTCGCAGACACGCATACAACCGCTGGAGCCTTGGATAAATACACTGGCGCATGAATTCACTTGTCGTTTTTTCATTCGACCCTTTGTTCTCGTCAGCTGGTTCTGGCGAAATGGAACATGCAGCTTGCACGCAACGTTGCCGAAAATTAGATGTAGAATTACATTCTTTGAAACGATTTAAAGCACGGAACTCACGAAAGACACGCACAAAAAATTACGGAAATGACACATAGCTATAGTTTCTGTCATGTATAGAGTTCAGCTTTCTAAATTTTAATCAGTTATAATTTTTATTATTGATTTCGATTAATGACTCAATTCTAGCCTCAATTTAAAACTAATTTCAATTATGGGACAGGATTTTATATTGCATGCTGAAGATTTAATCAACTTAAGATATCTCGAGAAAGAATGTATAATGTAATCCGTTTTATCGTATCGATAATATGGATATTATCATTATTTATTGGTCAAAATAATCGTATTATCTTTAATCAAAGCAAATTTTAAAAAATGAAGACCTGACACAACTCATTTATGCATGACAAAGATATGAACGGATTTTCGTGCCTTCGTGGAAAGTTTTGTGAAATATGACCACTAGCAATAGAAAAATATAGCAGCATCCATCCATTCATAATTTTTTAGAGTAGAGAATTAGTAAAAGTTTGATTAGTTGAATCAGTACCCTTCTATTTAGTAGCATGTTACCAATTCATTAAGTTCGTCCTTGTTACTATGTAATTGAATTAATAACTTTTTAATACCTATAGATTGAAGGAATTCGTTACTCTTCAATTACTATACTCAACTATTAAGATCATTTTCTTGCTTAATTTATATACATATGTCTCATTTCACTCCTCATGAAATTTGTCAGTATTCGCAATGCGTGGAATCGTGGAAAAAGACCAAGACAAAGGTGGTCATCGTTTCAAATAAGATATAAGATGACAATACGGCGTATATATAGATTAAAGGTCCATTTGCGTAGCACTGTTTTTTATTTCGATTGAAAAATAATATCGTGCTATTCTAGTCAACAAGGTCATAAACATTACACAGGTCTCAATTATTTCCAATATCCAATTATTCCTTTATTTCAAGAAATAAGAAATATTCCACCTGTACATACATATGTCTCTTTCTACTCTCAGGAATCTACGGTCGTTGACATTTCTTGTGTAACCTTCGACAAAAGTTTCACATGTCACGAAACCTCTCATTCTCGTTATAAGAGAATTGTTTTACTCTCATGCCACAGCAGGTCCTTATAATGGGATTCGATCAAGGGTTCTGTATCTTTTATATCATTCAATCGAATTTACTGCCCTTCTTGACAAAGCCTGTTGCGCAAAAGGAGAGACGTTAAATTTCACTTTTCTTTGTTTCGAGGTATGGCTGGCAGGTTCGCCGTTATGCTACTAAAAGGAACACCTGACGCTAGTCAGTCCATACCTGTGGCAGGTGAATCGAGTCAGGTGCCTTAACAGATGGGCGTCTCTACTCAAGAAAGCGTTATAAACGGTCTATCATAAATGTGGGTTACTATAGCGATGACTAACATTCGCAACACATAGTCGAACTTAGAAAAGAAGCTTAGGCCACGTCGCCGAGGGACTTAGGAATAGAATTTAACGATCAAAAGCCTAGTTTAACATTAGGACAGCTCAGGGTTATATATCGGACTGTTGCGTACTCACATTCGAGTAAAATTAACTTGATGGTGAGTCAATCGATTTTTTTATGACACTATTGCAATCAAAGGGTCATTCACATCTTGCTGACGACTTTGTATCAGATTGGCCTTGAAGACTGAGTAAGTCTCGCATGTGCCGTCGCCACGATGACGAAGTTCATATAATAACTCTGAAAATGCAAAAGTTAAGTTCTCAGAAAGACACTATTGCATATGGAGATTATAAATGATGAAATATTTCATTCACACATTAAAACTATGATTAAAGCTCTTAATTACCCTATCATTATAGAAAAGGTGTTGCGATTATATCGAAAATACTAAAATAGACTCACGCAATCTCGAAATTTAAAGTCACAATTATTGATTGAAATTTAAAATTATTTTAAATATTTTAAAATTAATTTAATATCCCTTAAAATTATATACTCAATTAGAGACTTCCAGTTTATAGAAGCAGTTTTTAAGACAGGATTTTTTTGAGATTAAAAATCAAATTATTGAAAAGTAAGATATTTTAGCATAAGATTTTTAAAAATAATCATAAGCATAAATTATTGACAAAGACGCGCGCATGACTTTCTAATTTTTGTCACAAATATATAATATTTCGAATAATTAAATTCTATGCATGTAAAATACTAAATAATTACCGTACGTGACTGTATTATTTAATATTTGGACTCTTCAAATGAATAGAGCCATTAAGCATTTAACGCCAAACTCCAGAGGATGTGTTAAAACGTCATTTTTTATTCATCCGACATACTTATATCTTATAGCTTACGTGAACATCATGCATTTATTTCGTGCACTGCGTCGAAAAGTTAAATGCACATATGATCACGTTTCAAAGTACGGAATGAAAAACGTGACGCGTGTCTGGTGCGATCACATTAAATATTTTGTTGACTATTTCAATTTACGTTTCTTGTTTGCCTGTGTATATTACTCAATATCAAGATTAATTTTGCATTTTGCATTTATGGTTCTTTATGTAGGGATCACAGCCGGTCCTCTATATTTGCTCTATATCTTCTATTTTGAAAATGATTCTCTATTTCCTCTAGTTTGGAAGTTTTCACTTTTATTTAACTCTAACTCAAAACTTGGTAAATTAAAATTTGAAACACCTGTCGAAAAATACTCTACATATAAACGACTGGGCCTTTTACAGATGCTTATCCGGGTGGACGAAACCTCCCATTAATGAAGTTGACGCTTGAAAGAACAGCTGCCGGCACGAGCATATTAGAAGACGATTAGGAGGGCACCTATATATGTATATCATAAACAGGATCTTATGCATGTGAAACGGCAGCTGTAATCTCTTCCTTGAATCGGAATCTTTCAGCTTTAAATCCGAAATTCAATAAAAATCCAGGTTAAAAATTATAAGAAAGTGTTTCAATTTCACGCATATAATAACCAAATGATAGGTAAATAAAAGTTATACATATGAAATGATATAAAGACTATTGAGTGCGTCCACCTGTAAACGCTAATAATGTATAGCAGTAGGATTTCCCAGCTGTCACTGGGTAGGCAACGCCATATAAAAACTAAAACTTTAATGGTGTTTACTCTGCCTTTTTGTCACATAATTACGGCATCTGCAATGATCTTATCTCTCTGTAACATTGAAAGCTTTCTCTACATAGCAACAATTGTTCTTATTGCTTCAAAAGCAATATCGACAATGTGAATTCAACTATGACAAAATTTAGAATGTAAACTTCAACTGAATCGTTAAAATTCAGAAAAATTGACAAAATTTGAGTTGGAAACAGATGGTACAAAATGAGAGAATATACTCTTCGCATCACGAAATAAAGTGAACTTGCAGCTCTCGACTTGCAGTCAGTGGTATTTCATACAGAGAACCCTTTTAAAAGATCAGTACAGGTTTGAGTCTTATTATACGCCAAGAAGAAATTCAAGGTCATCCTCTTCTTTTGCGGCCACACGAACTACTATATTTACTGCCTACATGTTCAGTTCAAGCAAGGAAGGCATCATACAATAAAATGACCTTGAATCCTCGCCTTTGGTATAAAGACTCCGAGAACCACGAAGGCTTCCGAGTTTGACCCAATCAAATTCAGCAAGCACGCTTTGTTTACGCCAAAAAAAGTTGAAGGTTATCTCATTACAAAAAAATTGACCCTCAACATATTCTCCTAAGGGCATATTTCAACATATTTCTCCATTAGAGTAAGTTTAGTTTCACCAACTTTACTTTCACAATACATAATAAATATTTTTCACTAAAACTAAAGCCATTTATCTCCGTCTGTTCTACTTCAACTTTTTATTTAATCAACTCAATGTATTAGATAATTTGATTATACGATTATTCAGGTCTGAACTGCTCCATGAATTTTATAGGAAAAGTTATATGTATATCTCGATGTATATAGTTTTGTAATTCATATATTATTATTCGAAAGTGTATAGAAATTTCTTTTAATGGAAATTCATTTCATAAAATAAACTATTTGCTTGAAAAAGATCCAAGTGTAGAATTCGTCTATAGATTATCGGAATATACAACACCTTTCCTTCATAAATTCTACATAACCGGAAACGCTGAATTTAGCGTCTGCATATCGGTCGTAGACATGCGGATTAAAATACATAATAAAACACGAGAGACGGTAACACCACTGAATATATAATATTTCATCTACATACCACATATAGCGGCATATATCGACCCAACTTGGGCATAAAAGTCACGTTATGCTCGCGTGTCGATAGTGATAAATTCGTTGCCACATTGCACATACATTCACAACATACAAAGATAAGACGAATAAACGTAAGGAAGTTAAACGAGAGTGGTATACTGATATATATTTCAGATAATCATTACAAGATCCGCCAATGACGTAAATGAGGATTACTCCAGCTACAACAACAGACCAAGATAGTCCTTATCGCTCTAAAAGATTAACTATGTTTACAATAAGTATACTGCACATCATGCTAGAAGATAGAAGAATGATAAGATCCATGAAAATGTCATCGTACGTAACCCTTTTAGCTGATGAAAAAGTCGGGATAGTACTTTCCAATTTCTCAAAGAATATCTGTGGAAAATAATTAATGATTGGACGGAAGAGGAAACGATTTTTAAATAGATTAATTTTGAGATACAAGAGGCTCGAAATTTACAACTGACATTGTATTGCGCCCGAGATTGCGTCAGCACTATTTACTGTAACAATGCCAGAAATAATACTAATAAAAATGTTAATTACTTAATACTGACTAACAATTGACAAGGTGTTAAAATTACAGAGGTATAACAGCTTTATGGTATAACCATAAATATGGGCCATTACCTTCTGTTTTACTGGATTAATACTGCCTACAATACCAAGCCTTTAGTTGTAAATAAATTTGTCATCTATTTTTAGACGTGCGTAACCTGCGTGGACAAAGGCATTAAATAACATTTCTGAACAGTAGTAAACGTACTAAAGCGTATGTGTAATTGTTTAGCATTTCATCAGTTAAATATCAATATTAGCTATCTTTGGTTAAAGTCCATCACGTGCTACTATTGAACGCAAGTTATTCAAAAGTCGAGGCTGAGTGTTATTGCATAATATTTTCTGATATCATCATATGCAATGTCATAATTTTATAAACATCGTTTTACAGTATAACCCAGGAAATACTTCAAGTAATAGATATTTACTCAATCGTCAAAGTACTTTCTAAATTTTAATCATTTTAATTTTTTACTAATTTCTATTAGTGACTCATTCCATGGATCATTGATTCTATTATAGGTATCCCAAGTGGAAATTTTAGTATCCTGGTTAACAACTGGCAAGGTACTATATCTCAATCTGAATTACATAGTAAGAATTTTGAGAAGAATTCAAGACTAACTGAATTAGTAGCCTTATATTTGACTACTGAATTTAGTAATTTCTCCACTTTCTACAAAATGAAATAGTAATTCACCTATTACCAAAGTGAATAAGTAAAAACAACTCACTATGAAAACGCACGTCACAGTAGTTTTATTTAATATGTAATTGAATTTAAAATTGTTCACAATGAATTCTTTTTCGAACATCAATAATGTTAAACCTTCGTGAAAAATAATTTTTATAACAATAAAAACTACCTTCATAGAATTATAATGCAATACATATACGAGAAGGACAAAATATGTAGCAATAGTTGAACAATTGAATCGAGGGATCGGTTCCTGAGACCGAATATTTTTTTTCAAGAAAATTCCTTTTATTTATCCCTAATTGGTTATAAATCAACGATCAGGTAGAAAATGTACGGCAGTAATAGAATCTGGAAAGGAATAAAAACATGAGAAAGTGGTATGCTGGGGAGCTGGAAGTTCTAGTTATAAGGAAGCCGAGTTTTGCTTCGAATCCGAGAAAAGGTAAAAAAAAAAGGAAGAATAGTGGATTTGTCTTGAGAATTATTCGAGGGTTTCTATACATGTTTGTATGTGTACATATAAATGATATGGTGAACAGTGTATACTGTATATACGTGTGAACACGCGCGGATATATACGGCACTTGCCTTCGTAATTACAGAATATTTTGTAATTCGTGAACTGGAAGGTGCCTTTCTTGAAAGACCGCGAGCAATGCTCGTCACGTATTCCGTAGTTCCGAGGGTATACCCTGAGCACGGTTCAGAATACTAGAAGCGTTGAGAATGTGCGGCGAATACAGGCAGTTCCTGTGACTATACGTCACATATAAGCCAGACAACGTATGCTTGTCACGTGTCGAGTGCTACCGTAGCTCGTTACAGGTCTCTCTGCATTAAGCCTTCGCCGTGGAATTGGCGAAAAACCACTCAAATTTCCTGTCGTGTAACGCATCGACTTCTTAAAATATTGGCCTTCCGCACAACCGAGAGAAAAGTAATGAGCGATTTTTCACTACAGGGCAGGCGATCAAGGAAAGGTTGGGTAATGTGAGATAGGATGGGTAATAATGGGTCATTTTTCCTGGAATTGATAAGAAAAGGTCTCATGAAACATGGAACAATGGTTCCTTTAAGGGATAACAATTGTTTGGTTGCGGAATTCCGCACAAACTCCTGAACAGTGAATCGTCAGCTGAGAACCACACATTATCCTATACAGGAAATTAAACTGAAACCTGTACAGGAAAGATTTCTCCTGAACAAGAAAATCTGCGATTTTATTTTCCTAATAGAGAACTTTATTCCAACATTCTTAATTTATTTTGTGATACTAAATAACTAAAGAATTGCGAAATACTTGCAAAAAGGGTTCAGCCTTGACACAAAAAGAAGAGGTTTTGTGTCAAGGTTCATAATTAAGGAAAGTGGACATGTCCTGTTTAAAAAGGGCAATTTTCAAGGCGATTCTTGCTAACCATTACCTCACCCACGTTTAGGGAGATCATGCAGTCTCGTGGCTAAAAGGAACCGGTTGGAATCGGTTCGCGGTTATATATATTTATATATATATATGTGTGTGTGTGTGTGTGTAGTTTGTTCTGGCCATGAATTGAAATTCATGAGGCGTAGTTTTCTCGCGCCGAAAATAGTGAGAAAAACGCCTCTCTCGGAACTTTGCCATCATGTTATATTCCTTCCTTCTTTCTGTGAGCTGCCTCTTTTACTTCCTTGCTAGCCAACCTCTGGCTTCCTACTTTTACAGATATTTTACGGAAACTGTACGGCTCAGAGTGGTAACTTCTGAATACAGAGGAGAGTCCCGGACTCTCTTCCTACGTGGGACGCATTTGTAGAGTCTGATATGCAAACTGAATACGAAATCGGAACGTTTCCACGAATATTCTTTTTAATTGGCTCGACTTGACTTGTCGATTTTCTCGTCCCATTGGCGCTCGAGTCAAATCGGTGAGATTTGAACGTGATCGCCATTCGCTCCCGTCGAATCAAGAAAGTAAGGCAGAATGCTGCACTGACTTATAAGTCAGCAGACTGCAGAACTCTGCTCACTCTATAGACTCTACACGAGTAATCCTGCCATACATAAAAAAGAGGTTGCGATTATATCAAAAATAAATTCTCGCAACCTCGAAATCTAAAGCCACATTCTCTCTTCACCTATTGGTTGGATTTCTATTTGCCGCCTGTATTTTATAATCGAGATCAGAGATGCCAACTGATTTTAATGACTTTGTTCTTTTACGCACACTTAGGATTGCAGATTCCAATTAAATGCATTCAGTTGAAAAATTTTTCCCATTGTTCGTCTTCATCAGATTTGCATCACGACTGAAAGTCTTTATTGTAAATCAGGTTGAAGAACAGGTATCGAAATATTTTCGTTGATCGTATCAAAGCAACTTTATTACACTGCAAGTCTCTGTGGCCAACGAGAAGGTAACGACAGGTTTATCCCAATATGGGCATGATCTGTGTGTGGCCTGAATCGACTGAAAAATGCCACCTTTTTATTGGCAGAACCAGTTATTCTTGTTGGCAGACATGAAAAAAAATTGATTCGAAACAATGCTGATGCTGTACTCCTTTAACATTCTACGTGAGAACGAATTGAATGCGCGTCTAAGCAACACTTCGAACCTGCCAATAACACTAATACAAAGCTTGGAGTTGTATAAAATCATAAAATGTAATTTCGTATTAATCAAAATGTCTCTTTTTATGTACACTATCTATTAATTCTAAAACAATCTTCAGATTAGTAAATACAAATAATTTTTATTTGGATCTTTTGATCACTTTTATCCATTCTGTTATACTTTAGATTTAAAAAATACATATCGGAATTTAGAAGGATTTCAAGAAATTTGAAGTGACTTTAGGGAATTTAAAGGAATTTCAAGAGATTTTAAATAATTTTAAGGAATTTTAAAGAAATTTTCAAAAAATTCAAAATAGTTTCAACATTTTCAATTAATTTCTAAATATTTTGAAGTTTTCAGGAGAATTTTAATGATGTTAAAAATTTTTAAAGGGTTTTAACGGACTATCACAAAATTAAAGGATTTTCAAGATATTTCAAGTGACTAAGGAATTTCAAAAATTAAAGAAAAATTAACCATTTTCAAGTAATATGAAAACATAACAAATTTTTTTGGATTCTTGAAAATTATTAAAACGATGTCCCCATTTTGTTATTTTTTAGTATAAACTCGAGTAAAAAGTACATTCTCTATAATTTGATAAATTGTAAACACTATAATTAAATTTTAATTTTTCCGCAAGATTTTTGACCAAAAATTAACCGTTGTAAAAAAAATTTGCCTCCTGTGAGGTTTGAACTCACGACCCCTGGTTTACGAGACCAGTGCTCTACCACTGAGCTAAAAAGGCACTTGATTTCCAGCCTGAATAGGACAGTTAAAAGCCTGGGACAGTAAATTTTCCAAAATTTACAGATTAATGTCAAGATAAAAGATTGTCAAGACATTTGTCGATAAAATCGTGTAATCCAGTAGTGAGGGACTCTTGTGAATGATTTTCGTCAGTCTATTACACTTTATGCTCAAACGGATTTATTTTAGTGTTATCTATGATATGAACATAAATAATTAAGTAAATATCAAAAAATGTTCCCATCTGAAGTTTTAGAATTGTTGTACTCGTTTCACTATAGAAATTATTGTAAATATCCTCAGAATAATTAAATTACCTACTAAAGTAAAAATAAAGATGATTATTATCTATAGACTCATAAAGTTCACAAAATAGTATATTTAATTAAAAATTAATGATTTATACAATAATGATTCTTGTACTTAAGGAAGAAGGAAATCGGAAAAGATAAGAATAGTCTGGCCTGAGAATGTCTGGTTCCATTATTGATTTTCATACGCCGGTATAGCTCTACATTATTTACATTTTAAATATTTAAAACTTTAATTTAATTTATTTTTTTTTTAATTTACTTCATAAGGAGGAGTTAATATTACCAGTTTTGATGTATTCCAGAATTATTCAAGACTTCAAGAAGAATTTAAAGAATTCAAAAAAGAATTCCAGAGAATTAAAACAGAAATGAGATAATTTTAAAAAAATCAGAAGCAGATCTGCACCTGCATCATCAGTGGTTAACCCTTCGCTTCCTAATTATTATTTATATCTAATTTATTCAGTCATCAGGAATTCTTTTAGATAAAAATTAATTTTCCGAAAAATTGAAAACTTTTTCAGGGCTCGCGTTTTTGGCTTACCATAAAATAGTTGTGTGCTAATCCTTTGTTCGTCACAACGCCTTATACTGGGCCTTATATGTATACCTATACATTGCGCATTGAGGGTATAACATCTGCTTTAAGTCGTACAATAGTCTCAGCGGACACATACCATCATAGCCATTATTACACATCAAAAGGCCCAATATGTTCTGAAAAGGGTCTCTGGCTAAAATCTTGAAGACAGGGCCACATCTGTCCTTTTTGGGGGATCGTAGAGCAAGATAGAAAAGAAGTGAAAGAAAAAGAAAGAAGAAATTTCTTTGACAAAGATCAGGAAAAAGGGGGCAAGGAAGGAGGAATCGAAGCTCCCCCTTCTTCTGCCCTGAACGAGAAGTGTCAATTGACATCTGCCTTGCATAATCAAAGATTTATGGCCGAAATACGCTATTTTTGGGTTTAAGGTCAAATAGATACTTTTTCTTTCCTCCCAAGAAAATTAGCTAAAGAAAATAAAAATTTTTGGATGATCAAAGATTGATTCAAATGTATTCAATGTTTAATTAGAGTTCCAAAATAATTTAGTATCTCAGCCGAATTAGGAGAGATTAATTTTTTCTATTCCTCTAAAATTAATCAGGCTAATTTAAACCCTTTTAAGCAATTCGAGAGGAAATTCATGTCATGGAGCTGACATTTAGAATTAAAGGACAATTCATTTGCGAATAAAACCTCGAATGAAACCAAAATGAATTTCCTCAAGGATGTCTGAGACATCCTGTATGATTCAATTTCAGAGACTCCCCACCGGATGTTCCATATGACAAAGAAAAGACCTGCTTCCCCAATTTCTTTACTTTGTCTTTGTTCTTTTTTTTCTAATCTTAGCAGGGAGATAGAACATTCTCAAACATTAAAAAAATGCTTGCCAACATCTAAAATTATATTCTAACTAGTTCCAAAAGAAATAAGGGCTATTTTTCGATATTTTCAACTTATTTCTATACAAATTCAAAATAATTGATCTAAAAAATAGGATCTTTGGCGTGAAACCTCTCACAAGAGATTAATGCAAACATTAATAATTAAAAAGCACTACAGTGGTCTCCCATCCGAGTACTAGCCGCGCTCAAACGTAATTCACATCCGTAACTTCGCCCGAGTCGATAACCAGCCGCAGCCATACTGCAGTCTTTGCTATATAAATGAATTTTTAAGATACATATTGAAAAGACTTGAGTTCAGTCCCCCATTAATAGTCTAAACTACCCTGAAATTCTTCAATGAAATATGTAGTAAAATGCACTTCTGTCTAAAACCTGACTTCCCGGTCAATTCACTAATTATTAATAGATTAATATGTCCTTGGAAAATTCTTTGCAAAATCTTGGTATAAATTCACAGAGATTATCCAAGAAGCATGAAAACATTCTGCATATTTTACAGTGTACAGAGTATAATGTAAGCAGAAAGTCTGCATTACGATTTAACCCACACTATGCAAGTACGTGCATTCTCAGACGCGTGACGCATTATTACGTTTTTACACGTTCACTGCGCAGTGACGACGTCTACGTGAAGCGGACAAAGGGGCGTCCATTCTTTTAATTGGATTCCCTTCTTGAAATTTTAAAAGCAATCCCACCAAGCATAACAATGACTTGGGCTCTGCGAATCGTGCGAGTGCAGCCCACATTGGCCGGTTTTGCGTTGGTGTCAGGGAGTCGTAAATCCGCTTCCCGTGGTTTCGACGACAGGGCCGAATACAAACAATTATCCCATCTATTGTTCCTTTCCTATCGATAATCGGCTACCTACAAAATTCTATATTTAGACAATCAATTGATTGTATTAATACAGTATTAATACTGTCCTTTTAAAACTTTTAATTACTTAAAAAATCTCCAATCTCTTTCTATCAAAAATGCCTTGTTCCCGTTTTTCTACTTCCGACATGTGTTTCTCATACTCAGAGTTCAATACTACAGAACAATATGAGACATATGTATGTACTTAAATTTCTCAACCATGTGAAATTTCGGACCTTTGTCACTTCAGGCAGAAAATGCTGACAATAGCTTGATATTGATCTCTTCTCTGAATGAATAAAGTTTCAGCGAATCTTTTTGTCTCTTAAGAGTGGAATATTGAGTATTACATCAATCAGTAAAATGGGAATATTGCTATAGATAGAACTAAACGCGTAAGCGTCTTCGATCCGTGACCCTTCGCTTTGCGAAATATCGCGTCAGAAGCGCTGCGGCCCTGCGCACTCGCTTCGAGAAGATTCCCGTTGGATGAAAGCGGACTTGAGCCCCTATTTCTCGAAGGTTTGGCCCACCGTGGAACCAACCTCTGCTCGTACCCTTGAACCTAGTAGACGTTCGCAACGTTGCCGCCTCCTGCAACTATGCTGTGCTTTCATCGCAAGAATTTCATGCCCGCCACTGTTGCTGCTGCTGTTGCCCGCGCTGACGTCACGCGGAGTTGCGCGTATAGCATTACGTAAAAAACGTAGTTGGCGAACCCGCTCTGTTGTGCCCCACTTCGAAGCACCACAGAACGTCACTCCAAGCAATACGCTTTTTTTGTCAATTTCAACCCTACTATTTCGATCCCCCTTCCAAACTATCTCCTAGCTGAATGACGCACTTTTTTCAGCAATTTCTATGTATTTTAGGAGATATTTGAAAGTATTTACTATGTACATGATTTATTTACAATAAAATTGTAAGATTTTACTCAATAAAACACTGTCGAATCATTTACTACTTAATTTTCTGTCGATTTGATACAGTTTGGTCGAATTTAAATCTTTTTGTGAGGGTACGATTTAATTAATTTAATAGGACCTGGACTAATTACTAATTTTATTCAACATAATTAGTAATAATTATTTTTTGCAATACTTTCTGTGTGGGGTAATACAATTTTTCTAAATCCCTTAGAAAAATAGTGGTGAATTATTAAAATAAAACATTTACTTTATATCAAAGTACCATGTTAGTTTGGTAACGGTTAAGGCTTTTTGACATTATCACACGTTACCTAAATCTAAAGTTCTGTAGAATATTATATTTATCGCTCCGCAAACCATACGCATACTTATAACCACCTTACTGAAATTACATACCGCACGTTTTTCTGCAAGTTTGCCCGCAGCTCATAACATGTTTTATCACCCATGAAACAGTATTATGGGAAATTTTGAAATGTCTGTTCCTATAATAATAGTTATATATATTATTATATATTAAGACTTCAATGGAAAAATTCTTATAAAAAGTATAACATAAACTTGATATTAACGTTTTAAATGCATCAAAACTGATCGTTTTATAAATTGACGTGATCCATCAATCATAATTTAATTGCCATTTATAACACATCGAAAGAATCTTAACATTTTTTCTAAATATTGAAACGATTTTATAAGAGACGGTGTAAATCAGAGTATTAAAGACAAGTAAAGTTGAGAAAAAATTGAATGACCGAAGTTTGCGGTCTTCCATCTCTTTCAGTCCTCGATGTGCTATTTACCAGGCAAACCGGTTTTGCCTTTTTTTACGAGAGAGACGGGTTCGCGTAGAATGTCGATTTTTGCGATGCACACTGACGGAGAAGCTATCGAGTCTAACCTACATCGTTACTATCATCGCTTGTTCAACCTTGATTCTCGAGACGTCTCACCAATTTTTTCGCCGTTATATAGTCTCTTGAATTTAAACGACATGACTCTTAATCAATAAAACAAAATTTAAATCTACAAACGTGTCATCGATTTTCACGAACTTAAATCCAAAATATTTGGATTGTTAAAAAAATATATATATGTACAATCATCCCTTTAAACAGTAAAGATGTATTCTCATTATATATTAATAATTTTACTACATATAAAATTCTTACTTTATATGGACCCTGGTCAACTTTAACGTCAATTAGAATTCGAAAACCAACTGGCAGTTCAAAGAACGAATAGCCATTGTCAAGTAACATGTAATGAATCTATTGAACTGACAATATTGCTAATAAGTGATTCCTGCAATGTTGTGACCCTGACTATCCTTTGATTTGACTGAGACTCGTTGCTTAATTTGTTATTCATACTAAGTAACACTGCCAAAAATATTTTTACCGAGACTACGCGTTCAGCATTGAATTAAATTCGCAAACATCAGCTATTGTTCTCACTAACCTACAGCACTGTACTTATTATATTAGCATTTTTATTTCGTGACCACGTTGTCAACGACTTGATTCCTTAAAATAGCTGGACTATTGTCTCGCGTCACGTTCCCCTTATTTGAATTTTAATTTACAAAGTTATACGGAATTTAAGAACAATATGCGAAGTCTATCATATACATATTAGCAAAATTTTTTCTTTTAATTTTGAGAAATTGATTTTTCAACTGTAACTTTTCAAAATTTCAAATCATCACGTTTTAAAACTGATGTAAGGAAAATAAAAATTTCTTGTGTTAAAACGAACCAGATGACTGATGAGATTACCTAATATTAATATATTTGATTAATTAATGAATGTTTCCTCTAAAAACGAGCAAAAACTTGATATAACTTCATATATAGCTATAAGTTTTTCGGTGTATTACAAATCCCAAAATCATCCCAGTGTTCCATAAATGGTACATTGAAAAAAATGGTTTAGCTGTCCCAGCTAGACGTATCGCTGGATTTCGTAACTCCTAGAAATGTAGCT
>CAJFCP010000059.1:2677258-2901368 GCA_904066005.1 Synergus itoensis | reverse complement strand
AGCTAGACATTTAGGCAACACAGCTAGAAATGTAGTTCACACAGCTACATTTCTAGGAGTTACGAAATCCAGCGATACGTCTAGCTGGGACAGCTAAACCATTTTTTTCAGTGTATATTTCCATTAAAACGTGAACAGGTGAAGCGTTCCCCAACGGAAAAAAAATTGCACTCTAATAGACCTTTTCAAATTGATTTCACACAAAGTTTACTACATTCTCCCTTATTTTTTTATAATATGTCCATTAGTAGCCCAGTTCAGGTATACGACTTGAATAATGAATATATAGTTTGAAGAATTAACACGAAAATTTTTCTAATCGAAAATGTAAGAAAACTAGCTATGCCAGCATTCATACACACATGCATGCATACACATGTGCAATTTGAAACCGGTTTATTGAAACTTTCGAAAATTCCATCATGACGTAGCCCTTCCTCCTACGACAGGATAAATGGTCTTGACTCTCCTTTTATCCTTTATTTACAGTTACTTATGTAACAGGTTTAACCTTTCTTTTTCATTCTTTATATCATACACATATGTATATGTATAATATATGCATATTTTTTCAAACTACAACTGCATATGGCATTCAGGAAACCCATAAAAATACTGATCAGCGTGTGTGACATTGGGCACATCCGTAAATGAGACTAATACGTAAGAATTAATAGTACGCTGTACTTACTTATGCAAAATACTGTTAACTTACCTTGAGATTAATCTTATCTTCTTTTACATGAATGACACTGACATAAAAGACTTTGTACACCCACCGAACGCTCATTGAGATCATGTAATGAGTAATTTATTGCAGTGATAGGATTTTCATTCGCTTTATGTTAATGATAGATAGAGGTACATACTTCATCATTTTTCTCGATTTACTAAGCACTGTATAAAATAGATCTAGTAATTATATTCAAGATTCATTGATCGCAGAAACTAGAATTTGAAATTTGGGTCGACTATCAATTTTATCAGGGCCGACGGACCAGGGGTTGTCTATGTCTGTCTTGTTTATTAAGAACTGCGCGTAAGTGTAAACAAATGAGAGCGAGATATGCTTGCTCTCATTTAGGGTCTTAAGAAAATTTTAATTTTATAACCAGAAATGAAGAGAAGTAAAGGAAACGTCTAGAGAACCTGATCGAAAGATATTCTTGAATAAGACTCAATTAAGTTTATGGAAAAAGTTTCATTTAATGTAAATATTATTGTGGGTGTGTACGACGGTAAAAAGATAATTTAAATATTTAATTTACGGTTTGAATGCACGCGGAAATCTCAATAATGAAAACAACAAGGCATTGCATTCGAAATGGTGATATGATACGAGAGTTTTTTTCAACTCAAAATTGAATTTATAATATATCTATTAAATTTTTTATCTTTCAAATTAATAATAGACTTATTACTTGAGAAAAATTGTTGAAGTACATATAACGCTATTTCTTCATTTCTGATTTTTTAATTTGGTACATACATTTAAAGACATTTAAGGAATTGATTTAAAATCAATCAATTTCGTTAATTTTTAAGGCCATGTATCACTTATCCGATTTCTACCATATCGACATAATTTTTGTCTGCAAGATAGCTTTTTTTATAGATAAGATATCGGCTTAAAAACTTGATGAATGAAATATAAGGACAAAAAATTCATTATCAAATATTCCGGATTTGTATCTATATTGTATCAGAAATTTCTTAGAACTTTTAGCAAGAAAATTTAATTTACAGGAAATTAATTTATTCGAAAACTAATTAACTTGCAATGCTATTTCTCGATTTCTTGTCTCTACTCGATTTTAATGAATTAATTCACGTTTTCACTACCCCAAAATAAAATAATTATTGCACTTGATGATCACGAAACTTCCCAATTAACATAAGAAAGATTGTTATTTATTTTTTAAATAACAAACCTGCAATTGCTTAATTTTTTAAATGAAATATTTATTTTATTAATTAAAAAACTGCAAGGTACTCACTCTTGTCGAGAATTCGTTTCACCTTCGTTGATTTCATTTCCCACCTGCCTTTCTGAGTTGGTAATGAGTCCTTCCATATCTTAAAAAAAAAGAAATGAAAATTTATTCATTTGCTTTAAACAAATTTCTAAAAAAGAAAAGAATTTTCTGACAAAAAATTTGCCGAAACCCGGGATTGAACCGGGGACATTTAGATCTTCAGTCTAACGCTCTCCCAACTGAGCTATTTCGGCTGCTGAAAGTTTTCGAATGTAAGAAATTTATGAATTTATTTTTAAAAACGAAATTTAAAAAAAATTGCCGAAACCCGGGATTGAACCGGGGACATTTAGATCTTCAGTCTAACGCTCTCCCAACTGAGCTATTTCGGCTGATGCAAGTTTCCTCGATAGTGCTATACGAGGCCTGGAAACTTAAGACTATACAAATAACACAGAAAAAAAGATAACGTAGTTAGAAAATATTCAAGAGAGAATTACGAATTGGTTCTTAATAAAAACTCAATCATTTAGAGCTAATAAAATGAGTGTTAATCTTAATAATAAATAAACTATTTCTAAATTACAGGCGTGTCAGCGTTAAATTATTGCTATAAAAAACCATTAGCTTTAATATTAGTTATATTAAATGAAGAAATTACCATCGTCCCTGCTTCTTAAAGTTTCTTGGGTTCTCCATTCACTAATTTCTTTCCTTAATAAATATACCGCCTCAGCTATTTCTCTTTCGGTGTTGTTTGTCGTTGGAGTTGATACACTCTCAATCTTTTCTGCAAAATCTGCAACTTTATACTCCTTAGCTGGCTTTTGCAAAGGTGGCACTTTTTTTTGAGAACTCTGTACACTTTTTGAGGGGTCATTTTTTGACGTACTGAATTTATTATTTGATAGAGCATTTTTGCATGGTTTTTCAATCTTTTTTGACAGCAAAGGCTTTTTATTTCGAACTGTTGCTTCATTACTCGATAATCGAGATTGTGTTGACTTTGAGATAATTTTTCTGTTTTTTTGCATTTTTAATCTATGTTAATATAGAAATTTTTATTCATTTTATTTCCTTGATCGCACTAAGGTTTTTTGGATCTGAAATGTAAAAGAACACAAGTAAATTGATAAATTCTTTTTTCAAACCGGGTTTAAATTAATACTGGATAATTTCTTGTCTACATATTTACTAATAGGCTCCAATATTTATCAATATGAACAGCAAAATATTAAAAAAACATATCAAAAATACTAATAGAAATTGTTACAAACCTATTTCGCTTTGCGGTATAAATATTGACACAGTAATTATAAAATAAAGAAGAATAAAAGCCAAAAGATGATCTTCAGCCACCGTTAAAAGCAAAACAAAGAATTTTGTAGGTAACATTTTGGAAGGAAAAGCTTGGCAAGCTACAAAGAATTTAGTTGGATGATTTCAACAACGACAAAAGGTTATCAAACTTTCTTTTCAAAAATGCATTAACAATTTTTTAAGTCTTGTATATTTTTTATAGGGAAACTGTCGCATGTCACCTGTCGATGTTTCGATATCGAACATCTGCTTCCCCCCCAAAATCATTCGAACCAACGGTTGCGTGCTAATTTAAATGAACCGCCACCGGAAAATTGTGGGAAAAATAAACAAACATAACCTTAAAACTTAAGAAGCTATTCATAGAGAAGATAAAGGCTGGAAAAGACTTAAACCGCGAAAAATTATACGGCTTTTCAGCACAAATGAAAAACAACTATCGAAAAAATTAAAAAAAGTTAATTTCTTTTTATATTTTGCTGTAAATACCTTGGAAAATTGAATCTTCCATTTCTGAAATACACACCTTTAGTAATTGAAACATCTATTTATAACAAAAGTAAAGCTTCAATAAAACTAGAAATAGCCACTTTTATACTATTAAAACACTATAAACTTTATATAAACACTAAAAATACGCTCTAGGTGCTCTAGCGACAAGAAACGATTCGAATTTGTTGTTGTTTATAGTGCTCCTAAAAATCCACCACTTGATAATGCGCATGCGTCAGTCAACATACCTTATTGGTCATATTTCGCGGGAATTTTTGAAATGATAATAATGATGCTTTAATTTATATTAATAAATAATTGTATTTTAGGAAATGAATTATAAATAAAATAATAAAATATTTAGTTAAATTATATAAATATTTCAATTATTGATCTAATTGATATTTTTATTTATTAAAATACAATTGTTTATTAAAAAAAATTAAAATAACATTTTTAGTATTTCAAATATTTCCGCGAAATGTGACCAATAAGGTGCGTTGTTCAACGCAAGCGCATTACCATTTTACGTATTTTAGGAGTAATTTTTTAATAGTCCTTTAAGGCCTGAGCACAATCGTGTACTTATCCCGTGTCCTAATACTCTATCCTTTTCTATCACATTTCCCTATCTCTTTTGCGGTCACGTGACAAGAGAGATGGAACAATGTGATAGAAAAGGATAGAGTATTAGGACACGGGATAAGTACACGATTGTGCTCAAGCCTTTAAACTTTAATATAGTAAATCGGCGTGTGGTGTGGTGATAAATAGTTCCAATTTAAGAATAAATTCGCATGAAGGTTTAATGTTAAAAAAATGGCAGTGCAACTTCCATCAAATGTAGGATCCCAGGAAATTAAAACAGTAAGCATTTTTTTAATTTAAACCATTAATCCAATTTTTAGAGGTTAGTTTTCAAAAAAGTTTTTTGAACTTCTGGGATTTTTTTAATTTTGTTGTCTTACTTTTGATTATGTTAATTTTATTTTTAAATGATGTAGGTTAATAGCAATTGTTGGCATATTTATCTATCGTTGATACCTCATTTTAATCAGCTTTGAACAAAAGGAAAATGAAAATTTTTATCATACTTTGCCTATCACATGATAGTATTTCTGGTATTTCTTGAATAGACATATATTTTTTGAATAGGCATTTTTCTATTAGGTACTGTTACCCTATAGTTGCTCTAGAAATGAGGTATTTTATTTTTGAATAACTTATATGAATTTATCA
The DNA here is from genome assembly GCA_904066005.1 of Synergus itoensis. Lineage (NCBI taxonomy): Eukaryota > Metazoa > Arthropoda > Insecta > Hymenoptera > Cynipidae > Synergus > Synergus itoensis. Next base: position 2,896,341 of record CAJFCP010000059.1, on the reverse strand, counting down.
AGCTGACAATCTTCTAAATATCATTAAATTAGCACAAAAGTTTATACAAGTTCACAGCTAATTTTTTACTTTACAGTTTCGGGAATTCCTGTTGAGCTACAATAAGATTTCGGAAACCTGCTTCGTAGACTGCGTGAGTGATTTCACGAGTCGCGATTGCAAGCCGAAAGAAGAGAAATGTGCCCTCAATTGCATGGAGAAGTACCTGAAAATGAGTCAGAGGATTTCTCAAAGATTTCAGGAATTCCAAATGATCGCTAATGAGAATGTTTTGGCGGCGGAAAAGAAACTAGCTCAACATTAAATGAAACCCTTCCTCGTAAGCTTAAGTTAATCTACTGTAATTTTTGCTGGTTAGAATTGTAAAAAATGTACAGTAAAATTTCTGATTTTATATTTCCGTTTATTTCATTTTACTATCAATATTCATACACTTAAAATCATTGCTAAGAAAAGGGAGTATAAATAGAGCAACTACACTATTTTATTAACAATAAAAGTTTATCTATTTAACACGCCTCTTGATATAATTGAACACCTGTAACACAAATCTTCAGTTTAAATTCGTATTCCTTTAGTCTCAAGAAGTTATTCCAATGAATCGGCGGTTATTTTTATGTAATCATGCAACAATTTTTTTGTTAAACTGCATAAAAAATGTTAGCTTAATTCGTTGCGAACTGTTGTTGGCTTTTAGATTTAAGAAGACATGCAATCATTTGTTAGAGTTTCAATAACTATTCAGTAATATCTTTTTCTTAATGAGTGCGTAACTTCAGAAAATGATTTTAAATTTATAAAAAATTTTCTTCGAAATCATTCTTTCAGAGTTATATAATTTTTATAAAAATATCAGTCGAATTTTGAAAGAAATATTTAGGTAAATATCTGAATAAACACAACTTAATAGATCTTAAAAAATTCAGAACTAAGAATAAAGTAGCTTTTACTTACTTATATAAATTGCTGATTTTATATTCTCTAAACATCTGGAAATAAATATAACTTTCCAACATATCTCAGAAAAAAATGCACAGATTGGCTGCATTATCTAACTAGACTTAGAATGGCCGAAATTGTGAAATCTCGGTTTAGTTTGAATATCGACTCCCGCATTATGTGAATTCCACTCAAATTGCGGAAGTTTCGTCAAATTTTGCATCGACCCAACAATATTATGTGCCGGAATCTCCGAGTTGAAACTTGGACCTGAAATATGAATGTCTTGATTCTGCATGGAGGAATCTGGATTAGGAGAATTCGGTGGTGTTTTTCTCAGTCTTTTGTAATCAGAGAATCTGTTGAGGGACACTTGGTCAACGCAGATAGCCTGGGTGGTGTGTCGTGTTTTGTATAAAATTGGACAGCTCAAATCGCCTTTGAGACTAAGACTGTAAAGATTAGCGAGTCTACGCAATTTTTCGCGTTCTGGTTGATGCATTGGATGCAATTTCAATTCGCTTTGATTCGGATCTTGTAAAAATCTGGATACCTTTTCGTTCGCAGAAGTTATTATTGAGTATCCAGGCTTGTTATCAACGTGTCTACGACCTGCACGAATTTCTCGCCCATTTATTCCATCACGAATCCATTGAATTCTTTGTTTGTAGGATTTTCTGGCTTCATCGCTTAGATGCTCGAAGCTTCCATGGAGAATTGCTTGCAGTGCAGGATCTGTTCCTACTTTATCTTCGGTGATACTTTCGGTATCATCCCACCAATTTGATTCTCCCACCCAATCGGATTGTTCATCATCACCTAGGAAGTTAGGAATTTATTAGCAAGAATTAAGGGTTGGTATTTGTTTGTTTTATTTTTTTAAAGAATACGAATTTTTACCTTCACGATCTTCATCATTTGTTACAACTCCTGTTTCTGAGTCGCTAGAAGAAATACTGGAACTAGATACACGTGAACAGTCCATTGCATTCTCACTCTGAACCTTTTCCCTATTTTTTGATTTTGAAGCACGAGATGGTTTCAAAGATCGCATTTCACAATCGATTGATCGCTCTCGGCATGATCTTTTTCGTTTTCCACACCTGAAAATTAAATTGCATTTATCATGCCACAGAATATGTCTTATTTTCTATTTAATCAAATCACATAAAATTAGCATACCATATTGCTCCATATCTGTTTTCACATTCGTTTTTAAACACTCTTTTCTTTTTTCCAACCGAGCTTGAAATAATAGTAACTGCTTGCGATGTTGACGGATTTGAATCAGAGTCAATAGCCATTCTTTTGAACTTCCTTTTACGCTTTGTATTTGTTCTTGGCATGAAATTTTCATTTACAGAATCGCTCTCAAAATTACTGGCGTTATTCAAATTAGAAAATCGAGCGAATCGTTTTGTGTGATTTGTATCATCGCTGTCGGACTGATATTTAGAAGAGGAAGCATTTTTCGAAATTCTTGCATCACAAACGGATGATGAACTATCATCTGAATGTTTATTGGCACTTAACGAAGCTGGAAAGAAAACTGGTGTTAATTATACTCGTTTGAGTATTACTGTTTTTCTGAAATTGCGTTGGAATTATTTATGTCTATAAAAAAGCCAAAGAAAATTTCGTTCTTCAAACAAGATAATACGAAAATTGTATATTCTTCATGCAGCATTAGGATTCGTGATAGCAAACAATTTTAAGACCATAGTTTTATAGAAATGCAAGCTATATATGTCTCAATATTATTATAAGACTACATACTTTTCATAAGATTCAAATCGCCCTTACACTTACGAATATTTCCTGTGGAACGAGCTCGCCTTCTAATTCCCCATCTACGTCTCACACTTGCACTGTTATTACTTTCCTCAAGTGCCAATGTTAAATCATGTACAAGAGCCTCCATTTTTACTCTTAAATCCACTGGCACTGCTTTTAAAACACGCTCCATTTGAAGAAAGATTTATTCTGAAACAGAAGAATTGTTTAAAAATCCAATTTAAATCATCATTGTTCATACTTTTTAGATGCAATTAAACAGATTCGACTCCAATTTTTAAAAATATATTATATGTAGTATATGTAATTATTTTGTAATGCAATAAATTATTTCTAGATATTGAATAGATAATTAATTATGAATGAGTTTCAAGTATTATTAAAAATCTTCAAAAATACAACTTTCCGTATAATCTCCTCATACCAGACTCATACCATCTCTGCTCAGACAAATATGGGCTCATGGGCTCCTGGCATTTCTTATTGATAAATTATCACATCAGCTGATTTTGATAGAAACTATAGTTTCTATAGTTAAACATACTAAAGTGCAGTCAAATACGTCAAATATAAAGAATATATTCTTTATATTTGACATACACATAAAACCTACGTTGAGCAAAGGCAATGACCCCAGCGCATAAAAAAGTAGGAAACTCGGTCATTCTTTGGACGAGAAAAATAAATGTACAAAAAGTGAACATAAATAATACTGATACATACTAACCTTACGTGCACAACTATTCACAACGCGAGATTTGTTTTACACGATCATAACTCTGGAACATATGGTTTGTTGACATTTGAAAGAAACAAATGAGAGCTAGCCTTTTAAATGCTTGTAAATGCTCAATAAACTAGGCGATGGCGATGCTGTTCCTGCCTCAACTTTTCTTGCGTGTGTATACTTTCGGTAAATAAATGTGTGTGTTTTCTCTTTTTGCAACCCATATAGGTATAAATCACACAAATGCAACGGAAAGATGACGTTCACTGATGTCTCCTCTCCGCGTCCTTATTGCGTTTTTGTGGTTACTTACCATATGAGCAGTACATAAGGTAGGGATCTGATAATTAATCTTAATACATACGCAGAACATACGTGATTTCTCAGAATTATTTGAAGCTATCGAAATAATTGAATACTGCGAATGTGAAAGTACATACTGATGGTTGAACAAAATTGTTTAAAAGGTAACAAAAACGAATTTTTAACGATATAAAAATTATATAATTGTTTATTCAATACCATTTTAATTGTGTTATTTTCGTTTAAATTTTTCCCGTCTTTCTATGCTCCAGGAAGTGCTGTCCTCAAATGGCGTGAGTAGCAACTAGCAACTAATAGCACTACTGAAAAAAACGCACAGACAGTACGAATACGAAACCGCATTACCGCACTCCGCAGAGATACTCGCGTGTATGTATCGTGAAAAACGTTTTTCTTGGTGCAGTGCAGTGTTATATGGTGTATATTTGATTGAATTTATCAACGGACAGATGAGCGCAGCAGCATTATCTCACCAAAAAACACACGGGAACCATTGCTCAAAAATACAGGACGGTTAGGAAAAGTTCACAATACAGGGGATCTGGGGAAAAGTGAGGTTAATTTAAGATTCTAGTGTCCGGGTTCACGTCTTCCCAAAACAGTGGCCTGGCGGAATCACACGATGGATAATGCCGATATTAATGGCGGGAACGCCGAGGTGGCGTGTGAAGATTCTAACCTAGAAACCGTAGAGCAACCGGAGAAACAATCTCCCAAAAAATCGGATGAACCGATGGAGATAGTCCAAGAAAACGCGCAAGAAGTTAATGGAGACGTGCAGGATACATCGAAAATCAGCTTGACCCCAGGGAAAAGAAATTTGCGGAAGACCAAGGCCAACTCGACAAACACCGTCGAGAGTGACGCAAAGCCCAAGATGAAGGGACGTAAACGCAAACTCTCGGAACCTGACATCAGTTCTGACGACTCTACGGATTTCAACGGTTTTGACAGACACTGTTTCGATAACATCAATTCTAAGAATTTGGTTCTTCAAAAACTTATTGGTAATTATTTTTTGGATTATTTTTTTGTGGAAATTATGGATTCTGGTTCTCATTTCTGATATGGTTCGCGTTTATGCATAATGAATGATTGTGGTAATAAAAAAGTGAAATTTTTATTTGCTATACTGTACGATTGTCTTGTTTTTAATTCATAATTACCAAGTTGTATCGTTATTGTTAGGGTCTTTATTTCACACATTATCATTTCTAAATATAAATATGTTTCCGGTTGACCTTAACATTTTTCAAAACTTTTTCACAGCTGCTGAAGTAGAATTGTCTGTCGCTAAAAAAGTAAAACGCGGCAGACCTTCACGAAAAAGTGAGGGAAATTTGGCTGGAGAGATAGTCAAATCTATCAAAGAATCTCGATCAGACTTGATCGGACAATCAAATAATGTTGAATCTGAAGCGACTCGACTGACAACGGATGATCTGGTTAACAAATCACCAGCTTCATCTGTGAATAGCAGTACACCCAATGTTCCCCTGAAATTGAGAGGGACTCGTTTAAGCCGCGGAGTTAGTCCTCCAAGCGCGGGAAAGCAAAAATCAGTCGATCTGACAAATCCTGCTTTTCAAGAACCATTCAAACATGGTTGGAAACGCGAATTAGTTTACAGGGGTTCTGGCCTAGATGCTAATATGAAGAAAATGTCTGATATTTATTATATCACTCCAAAGGGTAAAAAAGTAAGAAGCTTCAAGGAAGTCTCTGCAAACTGTAAGTAGAACCACGTTCGCAATTTTAATTTAACATTTTCTTTTTAAAATATTATCACCAATTCTATTTACTTAATGGGAAAATTTATTTTACAGTGAATGCAAAAGGAAATCTGACTTTGCAGAACTTTACCTTCCATAAAGAACCGCTTGGTGTAAATGATCCTGAAAAGGAAATAATTAGAAATGCCAGACGAGGAAAGGTACGCCGTCATGTTCCTTTTTTTATTAATACTGATTTATTTTTAATTTGTTATTATTCAGAAATTACAAATATTTGCGTTTTTTTATGTAGGATTTTACTCCAATTACGAAGACCCCGCATAAAAAAGTAACGGCTCCACCTACAAAAAGAACTGCGTCAACTAAGAAAGTTGAAGATCTTCCTTCTGAATCATCTCTAGTAGTTAAATCTCCTCCTGCAAAGGCTGTTGCTAAAGCAGCCAAAACGACACCCGCGACCCTGAAAGTTAAACCAGCGAAAAAGACTCCACTAAAAAGTATGATTTCATAATTTATTTCTTCCTAAATTGAATAATTCAAAAATACATGGTTTGTAAATCTTCAATTTAAAATCTTTTAGAAGAGACGAAGCAGCAGCAAAAGCAGTTGGAACAACGACAACCCAGTCCTGCACTCGCGGCTTCAGAAATCAAGGAAAATGAGATGCTTCCACCCCAGAAGAATTCTCTAGCAACAAGGAGGAGTCAACAGACAACGGAAAAGACACTTTCGCCAAAGGCAAAACGGGCTTTAAAGTGAGTTTTTTTTTTCATTATTATTATGAATGCTAGATATCTTGTTGCTTAAAATCAAAAAAGCAGAATTCATCACAATTCAAATTGACAGAAAATTTTGCAGTAATTTTTAAATCAGAAATGATAAAAAGTAAGATTTTTTACTGGAAATTAAATGAAAGCTATAGCTGTGAATTAAAATAATTGTTTTCCTTCTGAGATTTAATTTTCACATACAAGAGCTACTTTTTTAAATTTCTTTGTCGAATCTGATAGAAATTAGATTGATTAGGATGTTTTCAGACCCAAATCCCTTTGCTTTCTCATCCTATTTTCCTTTTTCGACCCATAATTCCTTGGCTTCTTTTCATATGGCTCTATTTGATACTACCTTAGTCCCTTTTCCCTATCAACGCACGTCTTGCAGGGTCAAAGTTCTGGAACCATGTAGCATCAGATGTTCGACCAGTATGGGCCAGATACCAAGTTTACAGTGTTGCGTCTGCCTTTGTCTTTATCACCCTGAATGTGTCAACGGCGTGGAACATGCAGGCAGTGATGATTATGTCTGTGAGGTACGAATATAATTTGTAGATTTTCGATATAAACAAGAGGCTCTTTCGCTTTAAATTTCTCATCAATAAAATTATTCTAGAACTCCTTATAGAATTTAGTTTTGGGAAATTAGTCTCTTTAAAAAAATACATTTCTCATTAGTTGATAGGATTTTAGTTTAATACAACAAAACTTTTCCAGTAAAGTAGGTTTCTTTTTGTAGAATTGTCGGCAAGACACGGAAGAAACAGTTTCTCAACTTCAACCAGTGAATTTGACCCTCACGCCACCTCCATTAATACCTATTAGTATGTTAGGAACATCAAATGCAAAATCAAAACTCCAGGGAAACCTAGCGCCTCCGAAATTACAAAGAATACCAAAATCTGATGGTTCAGAACCACATTTACGAATCGCTTCCAAGCATTTAAAGGCAACTTCCGTTCCGACTTTGACTTCACAGCCTGATAAAAAAGAGGGAACGCGGTTCGCTCAAACAGAAAATGAATTTCTGCACAGCTTTGATGGCACAGTTCTAAAACCTGCTCAGAATATTGCCACAATGGCAGGTAAAAGATATATCATTGTACCAAAAAATAATGCAATGTCAGTGCAACCTGCGATCACTATGAAATCTGACAAAATCGGAGAGAAGCCTTCGAGTCTAAAAGTTAATTCTACAGCTGATAATTCTAATGCAGTGGAAAATCAAAGGTCGCAAGTAGCTGCAAAGGGGGAGCAAATTGATAAGGTCATTAATAATGAAGATTTTAATGAAGTTTCAATGGATCGTTCAAGAGACAATCAAAAAGATGATGCGATAGATGAGTCAAAAGATATTTCCAAAGGTATTTCGAATTCAGAAGAAATTCCAGAATCTCTAAAAGATAGCACAAGTGCAATGGAAATTGATTCAAATGAATTGTCCGATTGTAAGCTAAACGCAGAGTTAGATGATATTAAATTGCCTGAAGTTGAACCTCCAGTGAAGAAGAAATTGAAAAAATTAGAACCGAAGAACCGAAGATCTTCACAAAATAAATCGTTGATAAATGGTGCGACGCAGAGCAGTGATTATTCTAAAGTGGAGAATTCTAATTCAGTAGATGATCGAACTTCGACAGCGATCCTGAATATTGCGCGAGCGGGCATCAAGTAAGCAAGATTCTTACAGTCCTTTTGTTTCCAATTCTTCTCCTAGTGGTTTACTAGTTAAAAGTAACTCCCTTCTGAGGTTTTGGCAGTTGCTTTGTACATATTATATTTACATGATTTATTTCACTGGTAATGCAATATACATTTTTTTTTTTTTTTTTTTTTGTAGTCATGGGGAAAAATGAATTTGATTTTGACTTATGACCGAAACACACTGCCTTAGCTTCGAAATACTGCCAGATATTCTGATGACGAGAAAAGCTGTGTATTGAATTTTTAGTATTTACTCTAGTTGTAGTATCAACGTAAAATTTATTTATTCCGCATTATTTTAGTGTTATTTATTTCCAGCTTTCAACACTGTATCATTTTAAATTTGCATTAATACTACAATTATACAGTCAGCTAAAGATAAGTGCTCCACTGAAAAAATCTAATTCATTTTTACTTTTTATATTTACAGATATAATGACATGTGCGAGCCGAAAACAAAAATTATTTAGTGCGTTTTCCCATCAATCTTCCAAAACTCCTATCCTTTCTTCATTATTCTAGACATGCTTTCTTTAATTTCGTCTCGAATTTAATTTAATATCGCCATCGCTTCTCTATAATTTTACCTTTGAGAAATTGCTTTATAGTTAATAAATAATTCTAAATATTAAATTCTCTAGTGTAATCGAATTTCCTATTGGTTTATGTTTACAGAAAGAAACAAATTCAAGCAGAGACAGATCAAAGACAACACTTCATGGTGTCAGTTTGCGCTGGTTACCACGCATTATCTAAAATATTCCAATATCTAAAGGTTCAAGAATTATTGCGAGCTGCAAGGGTTTGTAAAATGTGGAGGGATCTTGCAGCGCATCCTTCTTTGTGGAAAACTGTACGGATGAAAAATAGTCAGGTAACAGATTGGGACGGTCTGGCAGAAACATTGAAGAGGCGTGGAACACAACACTTAGATTTGAGAAAAATGTTGGTTTCTGGTGACTCTGACACGATGTGGAAAAAGTTCGTTTCCGTAATTCCACAAGTGACGAGTCTTGTAAAACTAGAATTATGTCGATGTTCAGAGGTTGTTGTAGAGGAAGTCATCAAAAATTGTCCACAACTGGAAGTCTTAAGCGCTTTGACGATAAAATGCGATACCTTAAATCTAGAGTCGGTAGGAAATCTTAAGAAATGTCATGAATTAAGACTGAAATCGGTAGGAGGAATGCAACTTCAAGGTGACCTTGCACCTTTGCAAGAATTGACGCAACTAACTCACCTGGTAAGTATTTATTTTTTTATTATTATTAAACTTGAACAGAGTGAACAGTAGAGTGGTCTAAAAAAATTATTTGTTTTATTTTTTAATGTCTCGTTTTTTCATTTTGTGTTACTTTATTTTAAAAAATGAAGGGGTAGAGCTTCAAAAAATCTATAAAAAATAATTTTATTGGAACACCCTGGTTAAAAGGGCCTAGTTTCCGAAAATTGAGAGTAATCCGGGAATAGATGACATCTTATTAATATATGTTTCTATTTACAGAGCCTCACCTCGATAAAAGAACTTGGCAAGAAGAAGATTGATGTCTTGCAATCTCTGGTAAACTTGGATACCCTCGAGCTAGGAGAGTGTTCCGATTTTCCCGAGAAATTCGGTACCGAGGTTCTAGCTAAACTAAACAAATTAGAACGCTTAAGGTTTGAAAAGGGTCAGGGTTCATGTTGTACTTTTGACATCCTGGAAGGAGTTTCCAAGATGGAAAATTTAACACAGTTGGAGCTTGTTAACTTCGACGTGAAAAACGGTTTTGACAAATGCTTAGCCAACTGCACGAATATCAAAAGATTGTTGATCATACCAACATATATATCGCAGTCTGCCACATCAAATAACATGGTTTTGGCTGGTGTCATTGAACTCTCGAATAATTTGACGCATTTCGTTTGGGGCGTGACGCTTGAGTTGTTGAGGGTCACTGAATTATTTGTTGACCAATGTAATCAAATGAACAGACCTGCTAGTGGCGAATCTATACCTGTGCTGAAACCAGTTCCTTGTTTAAAACTGATTCAAGATATAGAGGAGGAACTTGAAAGGAAAAAGGGTAAGTGAAGTATGATTTAAAAATGTTTGATTGCATCTCATTGTTTACATCTTATTGTTTCCGTATATTTAAAATTATTTAACTCTTCTTTTCTTTTCCAGGGGAAGATGAAAAACAACCAAGCGTCGCAAATCCTCAAGTTGACATTTTGCCTTTGTCACAGTTGCAGAAGCTTTTACTAACTGCTTTGCCGAAAACAAGAGTGAAGATTCTAAAAATTCCCTTCAACGCTACTTGGCGGCAAAATATTTCAGACACGACTGCGCAATAGGTGAAGTAAAATAAATGTGACTACGTATTCGGTAAATGAAGTTAACGATATTTTCAACAAAACGAAGATTCGTGAATGTATATTAGAATTGTTGCGACCATGTGCAACAAATATTACTTACACTTGTACAATTTTTGTCCAATATTTTATTCACGATTCAGTTTTGAAATGAGTCATGCTCCGAGTACTCATTCACTCTTTAATTAGTGTTGATAAAATTTTACATTTTCTCGATTGTACGAATAATGACTGATTCGAGGGAATCTAATGACTTTCTTTAAAAGCGATCGGACCAGTCAACAGTGAATATGTCTTGACTAAGCAGAACAACTGAATCATATTGAAAATAAATATCAAGCAGATATTCAGTAAAGCTACATTCGAAATTAGATTGTACAATACGATTATATATATATTATATATATAATATATAATAGTTCTAACTATTTGAGTTTTTACGCTGCAAAGAAGTTAATGAAATTCTCTCTTTCGATTACTCCATCATTGAAATCAGAGTACTTTGTGAGTCAGTGAGTTACTAAAATACCAGTTTGGCATGAAGAAATTTATATTTTATACGCGGATACATGGATGTTTCGATCTACGAATCAAAGTTTATCTTACTAAATGATGTTTTAGAATGATTAAGAAGCTTGTAGATTATTAGTGGATTATTTTTAATGAATAATCTTTATAATTAAGTTTAGAAATTAAATAAGTAGCTCGGTATTGGTTTTGAACTTTAAATTGTTTTTCTGTAAAAAATATTTTTGACTTATTATATTAATATTTTGATCCCTTTGCAGCGCGAAAATTCTTAGAATCCCTTTCCATTTTAACAGTTTTAATTTAATCTAGGACATTCAGGAGATTCTAGGGAATATAAACAGTGAAAAAGTTTGACGCGAGCAATATGAATTACTGAGTAATTTACATTTAGTAAATTATACTGGCACATAAATTATTACTATTAATCATTAGTATCATTACTTTTCATTATAATTAAAACTTAATGGCGAAATGAGTTAATCGTAATGTTTTTCTTTAGTCGTTACGCTTTAATGATATGTTTGAATTAGGAAACTGTAACTTATTAGAAATGTTGCTATTTGTAAATCTTGGTGAATTAAGTTAAACAATATTTTTGACAATAAAAAAATTAGTTACGTTTTCTGGCGTTAAATTTTGTGGGTAAAAAATTCTCTAGAATTTCTTAAATGCTTATTTCGGTAAAGGACAAAATTTTAAAATTGACATGTTTCGTTATCTGATATTTAAAAGATATGCTGTAACTGAATTTCTATCTCAAAAATATTTTTCGAAATCATATTTTGCTTTTTATTGAAAGACAAATTTTCTACCATTTTTAATGAATAATTGGCTGAATATAGTTTGGTCTAATATAAAACATTTTTTTTTAAATTAAAGTTTCTAAAAGGACGTTACATAATTGAAGATTATGTACTACGTACACACAAATCATGCACTCTTATTATCAATGTATAATATTTCGATTTTTCGTTTGTAATAAATTATGCAGTTACATTAAACACATCCCAATCCGTTACTATGTCTATGAAAATGTAAATATAGTATAATAATGATTGATTTTAATGGTAAATCAACTTTGTCTGCCTCAAAAGTAATTTTCACTCAAAAAACTATAAAAATTTTATAATTTTACTTCGCTGGTAAGGTTTTGGCAATGCTATATAGATAAACTGACAACTGATATAGGTCTCTCCTTAAATAATTAATGTCTCTAAAATCTCAATAAATTAGGTAAATTTTGATGCATCAAGTGTACTTGCCTTGAAATTGACAACAATTTTATTTGTAGGGCCTAAAATTGTTGAATTTCAAATTGATTATTAAATGCCATGCAATATTTCCTGCACAGTGTAATGCCTGTATTTTTTATTTACATATTAAGTTCACTTTACCTGACTTTACAATAAAATAGGTGACCTATTTTAAGAAAAATCAATAGCGTCTGCTCCGAACACGAGAGGGCCGAGCGCGTAATTTTTTGAGGTTATGTTTATAACATTCCGAATTCCGACACCCACGACCGAGTTTATTTCTATTTTTAGTAGCAATAAGCGTGGATTTCGACTAGAAGAACTCGCATGTTGTCGTGATTACGTATTATAATGCATCTAAACATTTATATTGAATTCGATATTGTCGTGAGTTAGTGCAAAAATGGGTAGGAAAAAGCCTCATGTCTTTGGGAAAAGTAAACAACACAGTGGAACACAGAAGAAAATATCTTCAGTAAAAAGGAACGAGATTAATATTCAATGCGAGAAACTGTTTCATTGTAAGTATTTTATGTATATTTGAAATTTATTTTCGTCGGGGCTGAGAAAAATTCCGATTCTTAACTTTGAAGGATATGACAATTTTCTTCTCAATATTCAGTTATTTCATTTGTTAAGCATTGAAACTATTTTGTTTTAATTTTGAATATGTAATTACATTGATTCATTAGGAATTAGTTCAAGTAAATTATTTATTAATAGACTCTATCAGAGCCCGCAAATAAATTACATTATTGAATTAATTGGTAAGAAGTTTTTATTATTGTCTTGAGCGGAAAACTCCATTACATCTTTGTTTTTTCTTTACAAATTATATTTTTATTGCAGTATGCAGTAATTCAGCTTACTTGTTGCGACTATGGGACAACTACCTGGAGATATCGTCAATTTTGGAAAAGGTTAAGCGTCTAGAGGAGATGAAATCAGAATCTACAAAAAGATCTCAAACAATCGAAAGATTTGTAAACTGGCTGAAAGAAAATCAAGTTAACATGGATGGCATATCCATTTCGGAATTTCCTGGATATGATTTAGGACTGAAGGCTGAGAAGGATTTTCTGGAGAACGAATTGATCCTACAGATACCAAGAAAATTGATATTTAGTACCGAAGTGGCTGCACCAGAACTGCATGCTTTGCAAAATGATCCTTTGATTCAGCATATGCCCCAAGTAGCTTTAGGAATTGCACTTCTTATAGAAAAGCACAAGGAAAACTCAATGTGGAAGCCTTATATCGATTCACTTCCGACCAGTTACTCTACAGTTCTCTATATGAACACGAATGATATGACTGAGTTGAAAGGGAGTCCTACTTTAGGTAAGAAAATTAAGTTTAAATAATGTAATATATCTGGTTTCACTCTGACTTTTAATTACTACTCTTTTAGTTTGATGTGCAAAAAATTTGTTGGATATAGAGACAAATATAATTTGCTCTATTATATTTTTCTGTTGTAGAAGTTGCTTTGAAACAGTGTAGGAATATAGCAAGACAATATTCGTATTTCAATCGACTCTTTCAAAATACACAAAACGCTGTATCGGATATTCTCAGGGATGTGTTCACCTATGAAGAATACTGGTGAGTGATTTTCCAGATAATACTAACGTAAGGGATGGGTAATATGTTACGTATTGATTTTAGGTTTAATTAAAAACCGTGGACAATTAATTTGGTATATTTTTAACATAAACTCCATTTAAAAAATACTTACATTTGGAAACACAATAATCGAGAGCAATATTTAAACAATATTCATTTTTTTATTTTTATACAAAAAGTATCGCATTATATTGTACAAATAAATACAGTCTCTTAAAATTAGGAATTCTTACTTCTAAAAATGATTAGATGTCTTAACAATATAAAACAACTATCTTAGTCTTAAATATCTAAAAATCTCTGATATACAAAGTAAAAGTGGAATTTTCTCCATAATAGAGAATCTGATAGAAAAGAGAATTATAATTTTTAAGTCGAGTGAAATTCCGCTTTGACGATGTTTGTCAATTTTTCTTAGAAGCTATATAGTTAAATTACAGTCAAACTTTTATGTACTCGCTGAAATTGTAGCGATTTTTTTTTACTTTAAGCATGCAATATTTCTAATTGCTAATATTGCAGGCGCGATTTGGTTAGATCTTCTCAAACATAAATTTGTACAGATAACAGAAAATTAATACATCTTAATATTAAATAATACAACAAAGAGAAGTGATGCATTCTCATCTGTTTCACAATATAAAAACAAAGATTTTTAATCTAATTCTCTTTGGATGGAAACAAATGAAATGAGGCAGTTTTTCCACAATACAACAATTTTTTTTTGTAACAAATTTTTTTAGAAAGGTTTTTAGCAAATTAAATTTATTTCATAAAATCAGGTATCGTTTCCCAACTATCATTCGCGTCAAGCGAATCATTTTCTATGTCACTTTTAGGATCATAATCGTCATCAGTTTCATGACAACCTGGTTTTTCGGGCCTCTTGGTTGTCGATGTGGCAACAACATTTACCATAATGGTATTTAAACTACTAGAATTAGATAACTTTCTCGTTGTCAAAACTGGACTTTGAAAGACAGCACGTGAAAAAGTATTCCTATAGGTGTACTTTTGTTTCTGCCGAATTCTGCAAGCAATGAAGATACCTAGGAAAACCACAATCGTAACCCCAAGAATCGCACCACTCGCAATTATACTAGGTCTTACTCTAGAGATCGAGTTCCTTTCCTCACTTTTTCCTTCGTCGGCATTCAACCTGTAGATATTGTTAAAGGTGTTTGAAATATCGCTTATGATCTCTTGAACGCGACCATCCTCGATAGAAATCACCGAATTATTTTTTCTCTCTGGTATGTTTGAAGATGGCACCTCACTCGTGTAAAATGAAATTTCTTCAGGCTTTTGTTGATTTTCGAAAGGTGGAGAAGAATCAAAGTTAAAAACGTTTACAAAGTCATCAGACTGGTTACTTGGCTCAGAATTGAAATCAATTCTTCTTTCTTCAAACTCTTCTGCATTAATTTCTTGTTTCTCTTGCTCCTTTGACTGCTGTTTGACTTGAGGATATCCAAATTGATCAGACCAATTTGAAGGAAGAGTTTCAAATTCCTTTATATGGAGAATTTCTTTAGGAGGCTCTTTTGTTGGTTCTTTCTCTTCAATCCATTCCACAAATTCTTTTACTATGTGGGATGAAGAACAATCTGGCTTAACAATTTCCACATTTTCCTTGTTGTCTTTAAGACTTTTACTTTGTTCGTCTTTAGCAGTTGGTAATCTGAAGCCATATTCCCTGGTTTGAGACACTTCTGCCAAGTGAAGTTGACTTGATCCTCTCTGTCTCAAAGCTATCAAGTCTTCTATACTCATGTTTCTAGTTTTCAAGAGACTTTCCAATTTCTTTGCAGATGAGCCAGAATTGAAGAGTTCTAAAATCTCGGCACGGGCGTCAGGTTCCATCTCGGAATAAAGTTGATCGTTTTTATGATTCAGATCGTTTTTATGATTCATAAACGGTTTGTAATTTTGTAAAGAATCTTTGAAATTTGATTCTTCTTTAGGAGTTTCTTTACTTTCCTGGAAAATAATTTCATGATTGGAGTCACGAGGTCCGTCATTTTGATATTCTAATTCAAATGAATCCATATCCGTACTGCTGATGTTATCATCTTCATGTCCTGAATGAGGTATCTTATTTTCAAATTGAATTCTCTCTCTCGATTGTTCCAAAAATTTGTCTATTTCAGATTCATCCTTAGCGAGTGAAGGTTGTTTTGTAGGAATGAGAATGTGTTCAATACTCAAGGTGGATTCCGAATCGCGATTAAAGTTGTCAGTCTGAGAAATCGTATGCCGAGTAGTTTCCTTCTTTTCCAAATTATTTGCGACAGTCGAAGTTTTTGAATTCTTCATAGTAAAGTCGGAAAATTCCATGATTTCATCTTCATCATAAGTGATTTTAATTCTTTCTTTCTCTTGCTGAATCACACTAGCTGTAGTAGTGACGACAATGGGAATTTCGGAAGAGACTGAGTCTGACAGTTTCGCTGAATTCATCGATTCTGTAGGATGGATTCTTTCCATTTTCTCTTCCTGGGTTGGCAAAACTTTCTGATAAGCATGAGTACTAGCAGCTCTGAAATTAGAGAATGGATCATCCTGCTTCTCAACATTTTTCGTATGATCAGTGGTGGAAGAAATACTAATAGTTGAAGAAGCAGATATCTTCATCATTTCTACAGCCTTTGCTTTTGCATTTAACTCTTCTTCAGACTCATCTTCCACGTGAGTGGATTTTAACAAATTGATGACGTCTGCTTTGCCCTGGAGAAGGTCAGACAAAGTCAGATTTCTCCTTTGCAAGGTTTCTGAAAGACTTAAACCTTCAACTTGCTGCATTTTCAAAAGGGATTTAAGTTCGGAATTTTCTGAGGGTTTTTCAGAATCAGTAGTCTTGATAGCCGTCTTATTATGATTTGTTCTAATTTGATTATTGCGTCGAGTAGTTTCTTGTTTTCTTTGAGACTTTGTAGTGGAATAAGTTGGCGAAGAAGTACTTTTATCATCCAATGACACTGGAGAAGTTTTTGCTTCCACAAATTCGTAATTTTGAGGTGGTCTTCGTTTTCTGGGTCTAGGTCTTTGGTATTCTTCATCATTCAGTTCGTATTCGTTGGGATGATTTTGGAACGTTTCACGATACCTCAAAGCAACTCCTTCTAGGTATTCCTTACTGTCATAAGAGAGTCTGGGAACTTGACTTTCCCTTTTGTTTTCTTGATTATTGTCTTCTTGAAAATCTTCGGATTCACTCGAAGACTTTTCAGAGGGGTGGTATCTTTCGATATCTTCGAATTGAGGCGGTTTTCTTCTTCTGGAGAGTCTTAACTCCGGACTTCGAAAGCCCTGATAGTCATTTTTGTTAACGGGTATATGTCTTTTGTTGAAGTCGTACTCGTCTGTGATTACAGTCTGTTTTTCTTGAGTTTGTGACTTCCAGTGAGTCGAGTGACGATTTTTGGCGTAAGTTTTTTCGTCTTCTTTCTTTTCTTCATCAGAAGCTTCGATTGAAGACGGATTATTTTCATTTGAAGATTTGCTTGTAACTGTTGCGGATTGAAAAGGGACTAAGGGAATGGAATCTCCATCTCGCCATTTTGGTTCCAGAGCATCTCCGGTACTTCTCCACCTGCCGATGGGCTGACCAGGAGAGTTTGATTCCTGGTTCGTGTACTCATTGTCTTCTAGGTATTCCTCTTCCAGGGAATCGACCACAGTTGGTTGATGACTCTGTACACAAAAATGATGATAAAAATTAGATCCAGAATATGAGAAATAGGTTTGATTGAGTTCACGAAAGGAAGTAATACAATTATTAAAATTTTAGAAACTTATAAGTAGAATAGTAGAAATATTTAATATATTTTAAATTCCTAAATAAATAAAAGCCATGCTTTGGAAAGCTTTGCGAAGTGGAATAATGGTCGAGAAATTACATAAAACTGATTTAATCTCGTTAAAATTTAAATTTCACGCTCTCGCTGTTTTTCTATAGAAAACGATTATTATGGTTGATAGATATTATTTATTGAGCAATCGGAAACTAACTCATGCGAAAAAATTGAATTATAAAGTTTAAAGCAGGATAATTTATAATTTATATATTACCCAAGTACAGAAAATAATATTAACGGCTGACATAAAATTTAGTTGAAAGACATCAAATTTATTGGTTTTCGCAACGCTATCAATAATTTATAGGAAGCTCTTACTTTGCTTTCACTTGTCAAGTAGAGAAATTATATACACGAGCAGATTCAATTATTTTATTTAAAGACTTTTCACTTGAATTTGAAAATGAGAAAACAAATATTTGTAATGAATTCTTGTATTAAAGTAGATTTTTATTATTATTGTCAATGATATAATTAATTTTTATTGCATTTATAGCTTCTGTTGATTTTTACAACTACTTATTATTAGTAGTAGTAAGTTAAAAGAAGATAAAAAATAGGTGGCATTTCTTACTTAAGCTTTTACTATAAAAGCCATGTAAGAAGCAGATCAATCGATTCAATGAAATGCCAAGAACGCAGTAGTTTCTATGTAACCGGCTAATCGCACGTGTTCCCGTACCGGTGTCAATAAAAGGCTGTTTTTAAGTCATCACGTTCGTTTCACACACTTTCATTATCTGCATACTTGTATTGTCCATATTATTGTACTAAAAAAAGTTGCACTTGACCAATGAAGTACCCACTTGTATGGTTGCTAAGGTGCTTCTCTAAAAACTTATTCAATCTGTGAACATACATCTCTCGGAAAATCCTGTCTATAAAAAATTGGTTGCTATTATATCGAAAATAGATTCTCGAAATCTCTGAAAGGATTTAAAGAAATTTTAAGGAACTTAAAGCGATTTCAAGAGACCTCAAGTGATTTGAAAGAATTTAAAAATAATTCAAAAGAGTATCAAGATTTTCAAGTAATTTGAAAGCATAACAATTGTTTTTGGGATTCTTTAAAAACTGTTCAATCTTTTGAAATCCGTGAATTTTCTATTAATTCTATATATTTTCTTATAGATTTATGAACAAAAGTATAGAAATTTGTTCAGAGGTATGGCATTTATCAGGAAGAAAGTGAAAGTATTCTTTTTTTGTTTTTTTTTTTTTAAATGAAGCTCGTTCTTTTGTTACAAACTGAAACTGAAATTAGGGGATAGATTTCAATGCGGTTTTCCACGGTGAAAGTTTGTTAGTCTATTATGTTATTTCTGTTACTTCCTTTTGTAGCGACATTCCTTAACTCTTCTCGGGCAGTGTTGCGCATTGGGATGGGAGCCGGTTTGAAAAAAGTAGATATTACTTTCAGTGTGTCGAGCCAGTATGGTTGTCTGAGACTTAAAAGTGCACGATTGAATTGCATTGTGGATGATGAAAGGGCGTGAGAACGAAGAACCAATTGTAAATACGGTGTACGTTGAAAGTCGCATAGAAAGTCTGGCGAATCTTTATTCCGTGGGATTTATAGAATTCATTCTAGAGTCAAGAGTTTACACGCTTCAGTGTTATTAATACTGTGCATTCAATTAAGCATTACCTAATTAATTTGATCTCCTGGTTTGTAAAATATGTTCCTCCTAATCCATTGTAAATTTCAAATACTTTTGTGGCATAGAAAGATTTATAATATTTTTTTATAAATGTTTTCACTAATAAGTCATTTTGAATGATTGGATCCTATACACTTATTGAAGTTTATAGTTTCTAACGTTGAATGATAAATGAATAATGATAATTATGATAATGATAAAAATTAATAGACCAATTTCTTTATTTTAAAATATTGGACTTTGTACCTAAATTTAATTTCGACAACAATTAATATTATATTTCTTAATTAAAACCAAAATCACGAAATTTTAATTATTTTCTTTAATGTACAAACTCTGATTAGGAAAAAGTTGCAAAACCTTAATGAGACTAAAAATAGTTTTACTTTATGCTCCCTTAACTTTCATTAACGTAACCATGTTTGCATTTGTCTAAACACATAATGTGTTTTAAAGTTTATAATTTGCTGAGATGTAAAGACGGAGGACAGAATGAAATGATATTCTAGAATAAATTCTGCTTAGAGCAGCAAAAATGTGATTAGTCACGAATCATAGCATTTAACGTTAAACGAGCCATGCAAAAGTAAATAATGTCCAAAGTTCAACGACCATAAAAAAAGAAAGTTTCACTGCAATTATCATAGTTTGCAGTTGCACAATACAATAAAAGTAATAATATGTACCGTTAAAAAAATTGTGACACCTTTTCTCGCAATAAACTATGGATTAGAAGCGGAAACGCCAATAGTTACTTTTATAGCCCAGGTCTTGTCTTTTCGATAATTGAATTCTTATTTAAATCGAGATGTATGCACTAAACACATAACTTCTTCGCCTACGCAGAAACTAAATTCTTGTTCTTCTTAAAATTCATAGACCATGAAGTCATTGTAATTTTAGATCTTTGATTTTGAGCACGTTTTAGAAAACACTTTAAAATTTATTACTACTTGAGTTACTTTTGCAACGGAAGAAAAATCTAATGTCTACTTCAGGATATTTACAAAAGGATATTTATATTTGAATATTTTTCCTGTTGAGCAAAATATTTTTAAAAAATATAGGAAATAATAATTATTTTCCTATTAATCAAGTGATATTGAACTTTTCACGTATTTTAAGTCCAAAAAGTCCTTTTATAATGCAGAGAAATAGTTGTGCAATTATTTCAATAAGTCCATCAGATTATTGGTTACTGATATTTTATATTGATATTTATATTGTTACTGATATTTTTATAAAACATTGAGATTTGACGTTTTTGTACAATATTCTAAGTTCCAAATAACTAGTTTCAAATATGTAACTTTAAATTATTAGCAATTTGGAATTTATGTAGTGTTTATTACGCTCTTTCCAATTCTGAATTTTAGTGCCAATTTGTCTCTTTAGTGCATATTTGTTCCATTTTCTGCTTGGTTATTATTTGAAGTCAACTTTTCAGTTTTTTTTTAAATATTCGAATCTATATAATTTTGCCATAAAAGTTCAAAGTAGAATGTGTCTATTAGGGCGAGTCGAAAATAAATACCTACTTTTGGAATTTGAAATCGCTACAACGCTCTGAATTCATTTAATATCCCTAAAATTATAATATACACTCACTTCGAGACTTTCAGTTTATAGAAGCAATCATTTTTTGTGTGAGAAGGTCCTTTAAAGTCAATCAAATTGACCCCAATTAAGAATTTAAATTCTAATTATAATATTAAAAAAAATAATTAGTCTCCAGACATTTATTATAGCTCTTCTGGTTGAGTGAATGTACAAATGTTTTCTCGGAAGAAGGTAATTTACTAGTTCCGGAGTTAATATCTTGGTTTGATCTCATCCTGTGCAGACTCTTGTTAATTTAAAGGGGTTCTTAATTTTTCAAACTCGCATAATTGGGATCATTTGCCTGGTTTTCTTGAGTGGTGACGCGATACGCGATGAAATGATATAAAGTCTCGAACTTTCCGCAGTCATTGCACGTGCCAGCTTTCTCTTTCTTTTCTGATTTCGTTGTGGAGAATTCTCCTTGCTCTCTTCCCAAAGTGCGTGAAAACAAAAATTACATATTTTTAAGAATTTGAAAAAATTGAATTTGAGAGCCCGAAATTTTTACAATTTTTAAACAAGAAGGAAATTTAAATTCGGTGCGATTAATCGGGATGATTAAATAATTAGTATAAAAGGAACAAGATTAATTGAAAGCTCTAACTGTTAATAATTAGATCTTATAATTCAGCTTTTTAAGAATCTAATTAAAGAGTTTAAGGATTTATTTGATGTAGTTACAAATCCAGAAATCTTGTTACTTTTAATAGTCTGTAATCTGCAGAATTTAACTGAATTGAAAATGTATGCGAATGAACTTTCTGCACTCGCTTTCGAGCAAAGATTGATCAGTTCCGATTTTTTAAAAAGGTATAATTAATGAGCTTTCTGAAGCAGATTCTACTTCAAGGTGAAGTAAATCTCAGAAAATGTTATTTCATTTTTTCTAATTGGAATCTCTCTCCGAGATGTACAGATAAAATTATTTATTTATGTATCTTATTTTTAACTGTGATATGTTTAAAGTATGGGTAGTTTAAAATGTGGGCAAGAAGTAATTAATCAATTATTTATAGAATAATGAAGAAGAAGAAGAATTATAGAACAATATAGAAGAATTTGTTTTATCTTCGGTAACAAATTTAGTCTACAAATTATATGTTCAATGAGAAATTTTCATTTATTTAAAGGAGGTGACTTTGTTTTCAAAGGAAGGCTTATAGGCGTGAAAGTCTATAGGCTATTCTGGATTGTGACACGCATTAGAAGTGTGATTATTAAAACAAATCGTACCCGATGTTGTCGATCGTTGTTGACATTCTTCGAACCAGCAGGTTCTGTCGACTCAGTAAAGTTGAAGAGGGCACATAAATCGAGTGTAATTAAGAATAAGATAACACAAGTCACTTTCTTCATTCTTGCTGAAATCCGAGATCAGAAAACCATAGTTCCTCCAATCACTTAATCCTCACTGGCTTCTCCTATACTTTTTTATTTCACTTAGATAAATCACAAATTATCAGAAATCCTCAAACAATCTTCAAAAGTATAATCTTTTACTAATTTTTGGTTTTGGTGGCTGCAAGTAAAAGTGAACGTACAAAGCTGCCAGACACAGAAACACAAAAATCACGTTTTTACGATGGCAGAAGGTGGTGATTTCTTCTAAATTCATACAGTAAAGGACCAAAGTACTTCAGAGCTTATCAGAATATTGAATCATTATTCAAGAGTTTGTAATTTTCAGGGTTCACAGTTAATTTAATTTTTCTAATTTCACTAAGTTCGATAATTTCTTAAATTCCGTAGTTTGTGGAAAATTTAAATTTTATTTCAGGGCACCTTCACAGTCACACGTTGATTCACTTTAACGTTGAAAATTAGAATTTCATGGGCTGTTCTTCGATGATGTTGAAGAAAATTGCAGTTTTTCGTTAATGGCTCTTCTTTGAGAAACTGTCCTTTTTTAATTGTTTACGAATTACTTGAATGACGTTTGTCAAATTTAATGACGAAATCAAGAAGGTAATCGCTCAGGCTCGTTCGAACCTCTCGTGCTAAGTCTCTCTTGCTAACTGATGCGGTTTTCTCTCGCCTCCGCAGTAAGTAAGCCGGTGAAACTTAAGAAGTCTTCTAAAGGTTCATAGATAGTCGCTCTCTTCCCTCACGTTTGGAGATGCATTTCGTCTCGATCAGTCTCCAGAGAGAATGTGTAGGCAGAACCAATTTTGCATATTGACATCTTCTGTTTTCTGTGAACATTCTCATTTTCATGAGAGATAAAGACTCTGTCTTTATACGAGTACTGTACCGCAAAATGACTGGGACTCCGGGAAATTCGGGAAATGATAATGAATTTACTTTTTGACTGGGAATTGTTCTGATCGAAGGTCATAACAAACGATTATAAATTTAAAACGTTAAAAATATTTATAATGAATTCTAATTTAAGCTCTCTAATTTATATTTTTTTGAACTTGAAAGTAGGAAGCATTAGAAGCACTAAGAGACACTAAATATTTATTATAATGCAAATTCATTGGTAATTATATCCATTTGAAAGAGCTAAAGTATTTCTAAAGGCATTTTTTATTTAGATGCAAAAGTCATGTTTGTGTTTTGCGTTTTCATATGAATATAATTAAACTGAGGAATTTTGTTGAGTATTTCATGGTTACGTTAGTCTGGTGTAATAGTAGATAATTATTATCCTAAGAACCATTCAGAGTCAGTAACCTACATCAAGGTGGCTATAAATTTAGAAAGAATGGAAAGACCTAGAATCGTGACGTATTTTAGACTGATCAGAAAGTAAACAAAATAGTTGCAACTGATTTGAAGTTAAATTATAAATAATAATTTTATAATCGCCTTTAAGTGTATAGCTTATTATAATAATCTTTCAATTTTCCTATCGTAAAAAAGAAGCTGCGATTATATCGAAAAAAGATTCTTGCCATCTCGAAATCTGAAGCCACATTCTCTCTTTTTTACCTTTTGGTTGGATTTGTATTCGCCGCCTGTTGTTTAGAATTGAGATCAGAGCTTCCAACTGATTTTAAGGGATTTTAAGGAATTTCAAGAGTTTTCACAAGATTTCAAAGATATCAAGATTTCCTAAAGGATTTCAAGAGATTTAAAGTGATTTTATAACTCTTGAAATCTTTTGGAATTTCTTTAAATCTCTTGAATTCTTTGAAATTTTTAGAAATAACTGAAAATCCTTTGAAAAATCTTTTAAAACTTGTTAAACCTTTTGAAATCTATTTATTTCTATAAAATCTGTTGAAATATCTTAAATCCATTTAATTAAATCTTCTGCAATCTCTTAAAATACTTAAAAAATTTTTGATATTTATGAATGACACTATTTTTTCAACTACATAATATATAATGTAAGAAGGTGTTTCCAGTTTCATTTTGCACGACTTGATGTTTCTAATTTGAATTCTGATGAATATGTTCATAATTAGGTTTCTTTATTGATGGTAAGTGAGAATAAATCTTGTAGATTTCTGGTCTTTCAGGATATAGTAAATGTATTCCAGTGAATTCCAAACGAAAGTCGACAAGCAGGATTCATGAAATGGCAAGTGGTTGCTCCACTGAATATTTTTAAATTAGTTAAAAAGCAAAATGAAAAGAGCAAGAAGATTAGGACTTCTGGGATACACAGTTCGTTGCATATATGGGAAGGTCGAGTAAAGAATTGAAGATCGTGAGATAGTCGCTTCATACACTTTCTATATACGATAACTTGGTTCTGTAACCGAGTGGTATTAACCTGGATAATGTATTCCAAGCCTTATCCTACTTTATCTTCTCATTGGCTGAGCATATTGCTCCCATGCATAGAAAATTGATGATCTAGAACAATAATCAGACTTTTCCGTTGTTTTAAAATCGTATATCATAATAAGCAAGATATTATAAATAATTTTATAATGAATGAGGAAATTTAAAAAAATTAAATAGAATTGAATGGAATTTTTCCATAAATTAAGCTTAACAATGTAGAAAAGATCTGGTATTTTTAAATTGGAACTGGACTGCGGTAGCAATGGTGAGAGGAAATAATATGAATGCAAATGAAGGATGATCGAAGAAGAAAATCAATATCTGCTTTCTCCGGTTGAACGTAATGACGAGCCATCAGAAACTACCATACTAGAACCTCTAACGATTATCGTAAATCATTCATTGACTTGAGCAAAATTTATATGTTCATGAATATAGTGTCAGACTAATTTAATAGATGCAGTTGTGTTCTGTGAGAATTACTGCAGGAAGAGAAACTTTGTATTTTTTCTCGCTCTTGTTGTCACACAATAGCAATTATCGTATAAACGAGTGCCTTTATTGTTTGACAAGCAGATCGCGAAGAGATTTTTCTTTTGAAATTTCGCCAAAGAGTTGCCGAGAGAAAACAAATTAAAGTTCACATTTATGATGAAATATCTTAATATTTAATAATACACAAATTTATAGAAGCAGTTTTAATTCTGTACTTAACAAAACAGAATATTGACCAGATGAAAGAAAAAAAAAATTTCTTTATGTTATGTCTTTGTTATATCTTGCGAATATGAAAAATTCCAAGGTCGTTTCAAGAATGCAAAATTATTAATTGATAACAATCTAAAGAAAAAAGTACGAGTATGCGCGGACACTGAATAAATATTAAATTGCGTGAAAAATCCTTGAGAGTTTCATACTTTCAGTTTATAGACTTATGAAACCGTCTGCAAATTTCAAGAAAGTTAAATTCTTCCGTCTAATGCAAAAAGGGCAAAAAGACAACTTGAAGATTCTTAAAAAATTTGGACAATTTCCTTACATAAAGTTTGAGGTCTTTTTAGAGAAATTACTTCAGAATAATAATTTGATAATAATTTCGAAGTAGAAGAAAATTCCATACAATTTTTTGTTATCTAAGTCTACATTGAAATAAAGAAGAGAATAAATAAATAATCAAATAAATAAATATTATAAACAATGTATGAAAAATAAATTTATAAACCTTTGATATTGTTTTAAAGTTTAAAATTTAAACTGTCTCTAAATGCAAAATCTGCTTTAAATTTTTCATTAGACCTGGATTTTTTTTAGTGTCTTGAACTCTTCAGTAAATCTTCAGTATAATTCGCAAACATTATTTTCATAAATTTAGCGATATGAGAGTAAAATCTCTGCTTTCAAAGGCATCTTTTTTGATCATAAATTAATCTAGCGCTTTCATGAATACTTTTGTAGATACACATACAAAACAACTTTCTCCCGATGTCTACAATTCTTTTTGTAAGTCGCGTCGCGTACTTACAGCATCCCGATAATAGTGCTCAGAAAACGGTGACGGTGCGTGCTCTTCACAAATAAATTGAAGAGAGGGAAATCTCAATTGGAACGTGAATTTCTTTCAATTTTATTTTGTATGTCCTGAATGTTGAATGGGTCTAGAATTTCGCTTGGTTAAATAAACGATCATCATTAGAATAAGAGGCACTTTCTTGCTGATTCTGCTTTTTATTGTACATCTGGCTACAGGGAAACAGTGTTCCTCAAAGACCTCAAAAATAAAAATCAATTTAATTTCGTTTGTAACTATCAATTTGATTTTATTGAAAACAAAAAATTACTCATTTTTAAATTAAATATTGAGAAAGGCGCGCAGTTGGTAAATATAATCTAAAAAAAGGAAGTAATTTTTTGTTTTTGGACAACGAGAGTAGAAAGAGACGACTTTAGCTTTATTTTCAGGAAATAACATGGGTTACGACAAAATATAATATGTCCTAAAGAAAGTGGTTTAACGGATTTCTCAGTTTTTAGTACGTTGATGCTCTTGACTGTCCTTTATAGCAGAAAGCTATAACGCTTTGCAAATGAGAAAAGTGCACTTTCACACGTCGAATCTCCAGACGATAATAGAACATCATTAGCATTCAGAGCACACAGCAATCAGCATGGTTCAGCTTCAGAAGAAGATGAATCTTCTCTCTGAATCATGATCTGTTCATTAGACAACTTCCTGCTTTGATACTATTTCTCTTTCTTTCTTTCTTTATTTTTAAAATATTTTTACTTTAAATTTAAACAGGGCAGCTTCAGGACTTGGAAAACCTTGAAAACTTGAAGAAGTTGGAACTTTTGTTGGTAGAAAGTTCATCACTTAATTAAATTGTCAATAAATGTCATCTCATTAAATATTGAAATTGTGATTGCCGATCAACTTTTTTGTTTGTTTCGAAATTCGATAATTAGCGATAGTTTACTTTTTGATCGCGGAAGTGAACAAGCAGAAAGTTGATGTGTAAGCACTTTTGAAGTTTCTTATTTTAAGATGATACTTGAAGGCCAGTGTCGCTTAACTTTTAGCATATAAACCATCACGCATATTTCCTCTGAGAGAAAGTTGCCGGAACAATGAGAATCCCCTTGCTTCCAATTTCATCTTTCTAGGTCAAGTTCCTTCCAAAATCAAACTTCTTCTACTAAATGATTCCAGTTTCTAATAATCGATTTTACAGTTGGGTAAATTGATTTAAGAAGAGAGAAATTTTTATACCTGAAGATAAATAGTCCAGATATTTAATCTTTTTTTTTTTAAGTTTGTAATAATATTTATTTTATCACTTTCTATGAGCTTATTCAACATTTGAAATAAATTGTATTGGTAATAATTTTTTTATAATTTCTGTTTTAGCTGGGCAGTTTCAACTGTAATGACACGACTGAATACAATTCCGAATGAAGATGAGACTCAAGTGATTCTTGCTTTAATTCCATTATGGGACATGTGCAATCATGAAGAAGGAAAGGTAATTTTTTATAAGTATTAATTGTAAAGTTAATTATGAAAATATTTGCAATATCCATAATTTAAATTTCGTTATACATTCATAATTCTATATTTGTTTGTAGATTACCACACACTTTAATAAAAGAATTGAGAGTTGCGAATGTCGCTCAATGAGAGATTTTAAAACAGGTGAACAAATCTTTATATATTACGGTCCAAGAACCAACTCCGATTTCTTCGTTCACTCAGGCTTTGTTTATCCCGACAATAAGCTGGTATGTAAAATTACTTTTTTTTTATATAAAAAGATACGATAAATAAGATGGGTAATAATTAAATATTTTTTTAGGACGGCTTCAAACTTCGTCTTGGCATCAGTAAAGCAGATTCACTTCAGAAGGAAAGATTACAACTTTTAGAAAAGTTAGATTTGCCTTCGGTTGGCGAATTTCTTTTAAATCCAGGTCCTGAACCGATTTCGGATACATTGTTAGCTTTTCTCAGAGTTTTTAGTATGAGGAAAGCTGAACTCGAACATTGGCTTGAATCCGATAAGGTTTTTGATTTACAACATATAGACTGCGCTCTGGAGACTGTCGTCGAAGAAAACGTTAGGAAATTTTTGTTAGCTAGACTGAAACTACTAATTGCAAATTATCCCACTTCTCAAGAGGTAAGAATGGTTTTTTGTAATTTTTAGGAACTTACACACTTTTCTTTACTGCTTTTAACATCACTAATTTTATGCTTTTTGCGTAAATCATGTTATAAAAAAGAGGTTGCGATTGTATCGGACCTCTATCGGACCGCATAGTCATCTAATTGTCCTTTTCTTGTTCACAGGAAGACATAGAAATTCTGAAAACAACTTTACCTCAGTTGAAAAAACTAGCAATTCAATTGAGGCTCACAGAGAAGAAAATTCTTCAAAATGCTCTTGACTACGTTGAGCAGTGGATTAAAGCATAAAATTGCCATAAATAAGACAAGGAAATTCAGTTTTAATTACTATTATCTGAAGTTTACGTACCCAAAGAATTTCAGTATCAAATCACAGAATCTTCGGACAATCTTTAAATCAACTTCAAGTTATTAGATATAGGTTTTTTTTCGGACATAAGATCATTTGTTCAAAAAGACGAAACATATGTTCGACTTCTATAAAAATCAAAACCGTACATATAATTATATAGTTTCTAAAATTCTTCCTTATGAAAAATTTATTATTGAAATGAAAGCAGAATATTTTCTCTATAATTATGTAATAGGTTTCTTTCATAAGGTAGAATTAAGAATTGTATTAGAGGCCCTCAATTTTATCATAGAACAACGATTGTCTTTAGTGCTAAACAAAGGTATTTAATGCCAAGCTAGACGCTTTCTATTCAATCTTAATTAACAAAATAGCAGGTTCAAAATAGTTACGTATAGTTTTAATTCTCTTTAAGCCCATAAATTTTTTTTGCTTGAATAGCTTTACTACACAAATCGCATTATAATCTATTAAAAAAAAAACCATTAACAGGTTTGTGTAAGATTGGATGAAATCCAATTTAAGGTTTGTGCTTTTAGTGTGTCTTAAGTCCCTACGTTCGCGATAGGGATGAGCAGTAACTGCATTTTTTAAAATTTATGTAAAAAAGTACGAGAAAGCGATTACATATTTTGCTGCTGTATTTATGATTCTTCTTATTTATGACGAATCTTTATTTTCGACGATTTTAAGATGAAATTATACTTGTGCCACCAACGAAAACTTTTTAAAGTTGTGACATTGTAAAATCGTGCTATTAATAGTAGTTTAATAGAATAAAAAAATTGGAAAATCGAAAAATGTGTTTATGAAATTTTTTCTCCCTGATGAGAGTAGAGTCTCTGTCTATTGTTCAAGTTATCTACAAGAAAAGAAATGAATCTAAATTTTCAGACACCTTTATTAAAAAACAACGTAAAATTACAGAATATTTCCTATAGAATGTATCACCGAGCTGATATTTGCGTTTAACTACATTATATCTGAAAAATGTAGCACTGAGAATTGTTTTATGAAAATTTTCAGTATGTTTTTCTATTACTGTAACGACTTAACAATAGCATTTATTTTCTCTACGCACTCTTCCTTTTTCTTCGTAATAACAGCCTCTGCGTCGACAAACTGCTGTCTTCCAATCTTTCCAGGCACTAATTTATCAATATAAAGAGACTGTTGCTGGTTGTAAAGTTCCTTGAGTGTCCTATCAAGCTTTTGCAATTCTTGGACACGATCATAAACATCTCCAGATTCTGTCTTCAGCTTCTGT
The DNA here is from genome assembly GCA_904066005.1 of Synergus itoensis. NCBI lineage: Eukaryota > Metazoa > Arthropoda > Insecta > Hymenoptera > Cynipidae > Synergus > Synergus itoensis. The sequence continues at coordinate 2,866,423 of CAJFCP010000059.1, read as the reverse complement.
GCCAAATCCGAAATCGTGTTTGTGGCGTTCTTATAATCTTGGTTGATGACCTTCACTGCGGACATATATGTGTTTGTAACTTTGTTAGTTTTTACGTAAGCCAGCTGTTCATCCAGGTCGTTGTAACTTGTGACTCTCTGATCCTGAGCAGCTAAGATTTTCTCACAATGTCCGGCGATTCGTAGTTTGCCCTCTGATACTTCGTCTTTGTCGATGGAGAAATCCAAACGAACATAGATAATTACCATTAGGAAAAGAAGATAAAGTGCAACTGCAACGAGCAGAGGTTCTTGCAACATTAGTAATCTAGGGAATGTATATTTCAGTCTGAAATTTTGAATGTGATTTTCTACAAGGTTCTTTTTCAAGATGGAGATAACTGGGCGACCAGTTGTGTCAAGGTAAGTGTAGTGAAGTGAATTTGGTAAGCGAACTACAGGGTAAGGAACATTTAACTCTATGTTCTTCGAGCCTTCGGGAAGGATGATTTTGACGACAAGTTCATCTACAAGCATATCGTCGAAAACATGATCTAAGAGCCTCATTTCCAAAGAATATTCGTCTCCAGAGTGGAACAAGTACTCGTAGCTTGGAACGTTGTAACCGACTATGTAGCGAGTCTTCCAGCCACCGAAAAGAGGAAAACGAGGTCTGAGGTTCAGTTCCACGGAGTCTTTTCGTAGTCTGGTGTGAGATGTGGAAATATTTCCGATTTCGTCTCTGTAGTAAATATCGGAGGCTGCAGCTGGGAGAACCGTGTCGAAGCTTTGAATGCTGGCTTGGCCGGATTTAGACTCTCGTGCATATTCGTATCTGTGGATTTAAAAATTTATAAGTTAATTACTTTGTAGAAAAATAGCAATTCGATTAAATTTCCTTTTCAAAAATTTGACCTAATCTGATCATTTCAACGGGGTTTTTCTTAGAAGTTCAAATTTATACATACCGTGAAAAGGAACCTTTCAACAAAGCTCCAGTGTGTAGCAACTCAATCGTCTCCTCGACAGCAATATTTCCCCAGTGAGAAAGTTCAATGACTCTCTCCATCCTTGTGACAGTCAGGAACTTGTTATTATTTTCAAAATGTACAACCAATTCTTCAGAAGAGAAGGGTTGTTTTTTTTCGAAAGGTCCGTAAATAATCGAGGAATCGCTCTGGCTGACCGGTTTGATTTTGGAGTAATTTTCAACATTTCTGGATGGCAAAACAACTGTCGTGGACTGTTTGGTTACTACATAGGGGGAATAAAGATACACATTTCCCGTATATTTCACTAGTTGTTTCTCCTTCTGCTTGATTTCCTTTGGATGAGGTATCAGTTCATGTGTAGAAACAGTCTCGACGTCAACATTGACGGATCTCCCAGGTTGAATTGGATCCCGCAGTTCAATCGAGTAGAAAATTTTGTCAGGATATTCCTTGACTTTGATCTGGGTAACCTTCAAATCGGCTCGACCTGGTTCCCGTAGATGAGCTGCTACGAAGCTCACATGCTCTTTCTGTTTCGCATCAAAGGCGTAAAGAAAATTTTTTATAGGACTCTTTCCGCCATTCTCGAGGATGAGTTTCGCTGTTATCTTGGTGACTTGAGATTGTAAGTCAATGCTTCTCTCGACATTTTTTATGACTAGGTTGGAATCAACCACTTGCGAGTTCGTCAGAGAAAATGTTTGAGAGAAAAATAGAATTACGATAGTTAAGGTTAACGTAGGAACTGTCCTCGAAAACATACTTATTATTTTATACATATTTCATAAGTTTTTAACTAAGAAAAAGCGATTTTTATCACCCGGCACTGACAACTAACAATTTAATTTCTGTCGGCATGGACGTGGCGGCGTCGCACACAGAGAACACACAGACGCAGTGGCCCCAACTAGAGCCTCGTACTCTACTGCGCATGCGTTGCACTCGGTATCTGATTGGTTGCTATTCGCGCGTAATTTGAAATGCATAATATTTTTTAGCATTTCAAATTGCGCGCGAATAGCAACCAATCAGGTATCGAGTGCGACGCATGCGCAGTAAAGTACGGGACTCGAGTTGGGGGGGCCACACTGCACAGACGTGGCTATTGCTACAAGCGTTCCCTCTACGCCCTCTACGCTTCAGCCTTCAGTGGCTCCAAAAACGGAAATTAAGTTCTGCTTCGGTTCCGGTCTTGTCTGAATAAAAAACATGTGTTCAAGTTCTCGTGAGTTCTCGTTTTTCTCCTCTCCACATGCTCTCCATGGTCACCATGTTGAATTTCAGTGATTTCATCATTTTCACAATTGTTCATCATGTGGCGGCCTAATACATCAGTAGATTTACAAAAATAATTCTTCAGACGCTAGAGAGAAAAAAATATATTATTGCATAAATTCACATACCTAAGTGTAATTTTGATAGTTGGTTACTTTGGACATGCCATATTAAATATCCAGAAAATAATTATTTTCTAAAAGATGCTAACATAACCTGTAAGTATTTTTCATCAGTTCAATAAAAAGGCAAAGAAACATCTTTTGTATTTTAAATTTCGAAAAACATGACCTGGCATTAATTTATTTTTAATCTTTTAAATACTATTTTCATAAATTAAATTGTTATATTTCTTAGATTATTCTAAGTTTTTTGCATATTAAATTCAAAAAACTAGGCTGCACTGTAAAAAATGAAAGAAATTCTACAGATTTTAATGGTAAAATTTAAAAAGAAACTTTCTGCACTATCACCTCTTCGATTATAGAAATAGTACAATTTTGAAAATAGAAATCAATATAAATCACGTAAAATGGTAAAATTTAGAAAGATTTTTTTTACAATGCATACCAAGGTTGTTTTAGTGTTGTAAAATTTCACGAAACTTTCAAAGTCTCGTAAACATTTGCAAATCTGTTAAAAAATTACATTTATTAATTTAATTTTAAATATTTATAGTTTAAATAAAAGTTAAGAATTTAAAAAGAATGCAAGTTCAATGATTTTTTATCTGCGATTAGAGTGTCCACTTTGTAATTACATAAGTTTGTATGTAATTTAAAAAATTATTTTTCAGGTAACACTATTTACCGAGAAAAGCTGTCCACTTAACAAAATTGTAATTTAATAAATTAGTTTAAGTAATCAGTTAAAACACAAGATGTTGCGTTTACAAAATATCGTTAATGCAAAGGACTCCTTACGTTTTTCGTAAGTATTATTCAATATACATCCTTAAAGCGTTAAAATGTTGTTAAAAATATTTATTTATCGATTTATTTTTTCAGTTCGATTGGAAGAAGAAAAATGTTAAAAAGCATAAGCTGTACACAAAATATAATTGCCAGGACACACATTACAAATATAAATGAAAAAGTCATGTCAACTTTATCCAGTAGACTTTTATTTAGAAATTCCACATGGCTAAAAATGTCATGTATGAATGAAATTCATACTCAAATTATACCACGTTTACAAGCTGGTGAAAGTAATCAGATTAATAACAGAAACGTGAAAGTTCTACTAGATGTAAGCATTTAATTTTTATTTTAAAACCGAATCTTTATGACATAGAATTAGTAAATAGATTTGTAATCTGAGATTATGAAGTTTTGATTGTTTTTAATATTTTAAAGGAGGCCACAGAAGAAGAAGTTTATACAGACACAAATGTAATAGAACCAAGAAAACACCACAGTAAAAAACAGATAATTCATAAAATGACAGCTTGTCATACTGGTAAGTTTTTTTCATCCCCATCGAAGTAAAATATTTAATATTTTAGCATAACTGAATAAAAATATATTTAATTCAAACTTGTTACAGAAATTCTGAAGGAATTTCCGATGCCGATTTCTGCATTGCATACCATCTATTCCATAGTGCAATCACAGTTGAAAATTGAGCAAGCACATACTTATAAGTACACACAAGAGGTAAAACAAAAATGGACATGTACACTAACAATTAAGTGGCCAGAAGATCGGAAATTTGCTGCTACGGAACATTCGAAAAAATCGGCGGCAAGTGCAGTAGCTTTACAATGTTTACACTGGCTGAAGGAAACTCAGAAATTAAAAAATGGTTTGCCAATAGTTTTTGATATTAATAAAATAGGATTTTCTATAAAAGCACCTACGAAAGTATACATGGATAATCAGTTGCAAACCAAATTACAGGAATTACTGCAAAAATATGAAACTGTAAGTGTTTTATATAATTTTTACATGAATTTGATGTTCTATTATTAAGAAGTTTAATATTTTTTTTTTAATATTTCAGTCTATCAAACCAATTATACTAAAAGCTGATTTACCAAAGTTTAATCGAACTGAAGATAATCCAAAGCTTGGGAGTTTTTTCCAAAATACTTGGCTTTCTAATCCGAGAAATATTATCAACGTGCCTAAAATAGATCCCGAGAAAAGAGATTACGAACTTTACACAAGACTCAAAAACAGAGAACCTGTTGGTTACGAATTGCCCATCAATTCCTACAAGTATGTTCTTTTTAATATAAGTCATTCCAAAATTTTCTTTATAACTTCAACCAAATTTTTTTTGAATTTTTGATATTCTTGAACAAATTTTTCAGGATTGAAATTCTTAAACAGATAGAGAAGAACCAGGTTGTTCTGATTAAAGGAGACACGGGTTGCGGGAAAACGACGCAAGTTCCTCAATTCATTATGGATAGATTTGCTCTAAGGTCTGAAGCCAGTAAATGTAATATAATAGTTACCCAACCTCGAAGAATTTCAGCAACTTCACTCGCGGAGCGTATTGCTGCTGAAAGAGGAGAAAAGTTGGGTGATGTGATTGGCTATAAAGTTAAGTTGAATCAACACCTTCCACAAACTCCTGGCTCGATTTTGTTTTGCACGACTGGTATCTTGCTCAACAAAATGCAAATGCACCCCAATTTGTTTGGATGTTCGCATCTTATCATCGACGAAGCGCACGAAAGAAATATCGAAATCGATATGCTTTTAGGATTATTGAAACGAGTTGTGAAGATAAACAAGGATATCAAGATTATTATAATGTCTGCGACGATAAATGCTGATCTTTTCGAAAAATACTTCAATTGTGTTAGTTTAGAAATTCCTGGGAAGACATTCCCTGTGAAAATGAACTTTTTAGAAGATATTGCTGAGGCTGTTGGAGAAAATTGGCAAAATGAATTAGAAACAAAGTTCTATGGACAACAAGTAGAGACAGAAAGAGTGGCAAAGATGGTACAGTGGATAAGCGATAACAAACCAAAGGGCGCTATTTTGTGTTTTCTACCAGGATGGACTGAAATAGTCCAGGTGGAAAAGTTCTTAAAGTATAATAATAGAAAAAGAACAAAACAAATTATCCTGCCTATTCATTCACTGATGCCGCATTATGATCAACAAAAAATTTTCGCGACACCTCCGCCGGGCTTCAGGAAAATTATTTTAGCTACGGATATTGCAGAAAGTGGAATTACAGTTCCAGATGTGGTTTACGTTGTGGATTCTGCGACACATAAGGAAATTCGATGGAATAAAGAGATGGATATAAATACTATACAATGTTATAAGATTTCTGAAGCAAATCTTCTTCAAAGGTAGAAAAAACTTGGGATTGTTGTTCCACTTTTTGGGAGTATTTTTTATTGTGGCGTCTGAAAGTTAATTATTAGTTTCATAATACTATTGTATTTTTTAGGAGGGGACGAGCAGGAAGAGTTAGGCCAGGCGAAAGTTTTCATTTTGTAAAAAGGTCAGAATACGGACAGTTGGAGCCATATCCTATTCCTGAGATAAAAATTGTTTCTTTAGAAAGGGTAGCTCTCGATTGTAAAGTATTCAGTACCGAGAGGATTGAAGACTTTTTGTCAACGTTGATCGATCCTCCAAGTCTAGATGTTGTTCGGACTTCTGTAGAAAATCTTATCAAGTTGGGTGCTTTAGATAAGGAGGAAAATCTCACGATTCTTGGTAAAAAAATAAGTTGTCTCAATCTTCCTCCTAAACTTGGAAAAACCCTGATCTACTCCAGTATTTTTAAGTAAGTTGAGAGTACATATATTAGTTTAATTTTTATTAACAAATGTTGAATATTCTGAATATTTTGCAAACATCTCTTTTTATGTTACAGTTGTGTAAACCCTATATTGACTTTAGTAACATTATTTTCGATGAATGTTGAGATCTTCAGAAATGCTTTGCAACGCAAAGAAGAGATTCGAAGTGTGAAACAGCGTTTCAGCTCTACAAGTGACCATCTGGCTTTGAGCTGGATATACTCACAATGGGAAACTTTCTTGAATAAAGACGAAAATATTGCGGAAAAATTTGCTGATGAAGCTGGACTTAATAACATGCGACTGTTTACTGTGAAAAGTACATTCAAAATTTCTTAAAATACTGCTCGAACTTTTTGTTTTAAGTTGTTTTCTAACAGATACTTTTACTTCCAGAAATGAGGAACCAAACCTCGACACAGCTTTCTAACGCTTTAGGAAGAAGACAAAAAGTAGAAGAAATTTCTGATCTACAAGTGTATTCACAAAGCGATGAAATAGTGAAAGCAGTCATACTCTCAGGAGTGGATCAAATATTAAAACAAGTAGGATTTGAGAAGCGCCGCAATCGAATTGTGCGAAATGAAAAGGCTCTTCAAGACGAGTAAGATACTGAAATTAAATCCTCTTATTTCAAATTGTTTGTAGTTAATCTTGATAGATTGTTATACGCAAAACTTTTGGTTTTATTTAGAAACCGAAAGCCTGTGCGCACAACTCCAGAAAGTGTAAATCATACGAGGGTGAGTTTCCCGACTCCTTATTTTACTTACATAAGAAAAACGTATTCCTATGAAAGGAGTAAGACGATAATTCGCGACAGCAGTGCGATTTCCCCCTTGACAGTTCTGCTTTTTAGCCAAGGACACATTTTTGGTTACGAGGTAATAATAATTCATATAGTAAATATTTATCTAACAAAAATATGTTACATATTCTAAAACTCATAATGATTTCTTTAGTATGAAACTGAAAAAGATTTAAGCACATCTGATATGGAATTGCCACTACTTCGAAGCAAGCAAATTCTAATCAAAGTTTCAGATAAGGATAACGTAGCACTGGAGTGTAATGAAGAGTAAGTAATTAACAGTCATGAATTAATTGATTATAATAAAGTATGAAATGATTTCTAAAATTTTAAAATGTATTCTTTTGTTACAGTCTTGCCAGTTTGCTCTTTAAGTTCCGTGATAGCATATGGGCTACTGTGCGTTACCTTGTGGACAATGAACGACACTTACAATTTAATGAAGTAGATATTGTTTCTGATTATAGAGATGAAATGCTAGTACTGCTTAACGAAATGTTGACTGCAGCTGAAAAACCTTTAAACCGCAAATATTCAAAACCCGAGAAGTCCGAATTAGATCCATTAGATATTAATAACTAAATCCTATTGCTATTATTCTCTGTATAAAATTTAGTTTAAGAAGGAAATTTTTTATAAAATTCTATATTTGAAGACGACAGAGAGGGGATTTTATTCATAAAACTGAATATCTTTTTTCTTGTATAAAAATAATAAAATCAAGTTATATTAAAAAGAAATGATAATAACTGAATTTTTTAATATTATATTTATAATTCTCTAGGCGATTTCGAGGTAAGTATAATATTTGAAAAATGGAAAGGATATAATTTTATCTTTTTCAATATTTTACTTATAAATTATAATTCCATTCATAAAAATATGTATTTTGCAGAAGTTTAAAACTATTAACGGAATTTTAACTAAATTAACAGACAATAACATTTATCGCATGTATTCAAAATAGTATTTATAACACAAATTTAATTAAAGATTACATGCTAAAATACCCACAACCTACCAACACATTTTCCTAGTTTTATTATACAAGTTCCGACAAATTCAAGCAGGATATAAAAATATATGTAAGTACTTTTATATATTTTTCTATTCTTTTTCGATGTTTGTATTTATCGGAACTAGAAAATTAATTCTTGATCCCAAATTTAGAGATTGTTCATTAATAATCTATAATTTTATAAATATTTAACACACATAATTCGCTTTTAATTTGCCTAATACTAATATAACTTGACGAGACAATAAAGTTGATCCATGAAGTCATGGACCTCATGGAGACCCATGAGATACATAATTATTAATTAAAATTAACAATTAAATTAAGCGAATTAATATAATAAGCGTGAGCTTATTCTAAATTCGTATTTAGATTTGGCAGGTACATGGAAGCGTGCGCTTTTGGAACTCACAACTCCTTCCAATAAGTCTATATTTTAAGGAAAGATTGAATAAATAAATGTATTGACAACTGAATTATTCATAAATTAGACACAAACTTAACAAAGCATTATTAAAATAAATTATTCTTCAATTAAAAATGTAAAACTAAACAACGAATAAATAATAATAGGCAATAAATTGATATTAAATAGTAATTGAAGAGATTGTGAGAATGTAGAAAATAATATTGTGTCTATTTGATAAAATAAACCACAATTTTTTAATAGGCAACATAAATATATGTAAATAAGTTTCTTTCTCATCAAAAGATAAAAAATTCAATAATAAACAAAATAACAAGACTATTTTCTAATTCGGAAAATAGGAAAGATATTAGAAAAGAATTTAGAGGATTAATCTATTTTATATCCTCCTCTAGTGTCTAAAAATGAATACCCGTTTGGCAAGATATCTTTTGAAATACTAAATTCGGAATATTGATAGCAGAGACTCGAGCAAAAATCTATTTACATTTCTTCGATCCCTGATTTATATCTGTTCATATCGTATAATATAATCTCACTAATGTGGGGACAACATCTTTTTTCGAAAAACCAAAATACCGAAAAATTTTGAAGAATTTTTGATTACAAGCTTTGTATGAAAATTTTAAAAATAAAATTTTTTTTTTTTTTGAGAATTTAAACTTTGGGGAATTTTCTACTTTCGTTAATAAATATATTCAGTAATATTATTTTTATTTGGGAATTTCAATTTTCGTGAATTATTTTTTCGGTATTTTTTCACATTCGAGATTTTGGTTTTCAGAAAAAAATTTCCCCTAATGTGATTTCATATTTATAATATCGTCATTGTAAAAAATTAATTCATTAATTAAAAATTATAAAAAACAGTATAAAAAGTAGTAAAATTAATGAATCTTATCACGATAATATTGCACGGCCGGCCAAGAGCGTTTTGAAAGTCTTCCAAGTTTAAAAACTTTTGCAATCAAGCAAAAATTTAAGCTCTAGCGAATAAATAACTTCTGACGTAATTGAGCAGTTCACTTCTTATAGTATATGGAATTTATATCCTTAGATAAATTAATTATTAATCATGAATCAATATTCAATTTACTTATTCTATACTAAATAAATTACCCGAATATCGAACTTTTAAGATACTTTTGCATCTTTGAATTTTTCACTAATTAAATAAATATGAAAATTATTAAATATGCAAATATGCATATACACATTATTTTTACTGTTGGACTACATTAATCGATAAATAAAAAAATTATTTACAAGATAATTTGTTAATAATTCATAATGGCCATGTTTGACTTTCATTGATTGAAGATATTTTACACTTGATTTGTAAATATCAATGTTTGCAATTTCTCGTGATTTTCCATAATGGAACCTATGCAATATTATATAGATTCCCATGGAAGGCTGTGAGCCGGAAATGATTTCATTTAAATTTATAATGAGACTGCAGATAAGCCTTAATATATGTTTTGGATTCTTTTTTTTAAAACAACTAATAAATAATTTAAAATCTATTCACCTTCTCACTCACAGTTCAAAGGACATCGTTAAGTATAAAACGATAAAAAATTTAAATCTTGCTACCTAAATAAGAGAATCTACTAATTTTATATGTAGCAATAATTAATTTTCCTATAATTTAATATTAATTGTTATAGTTTTTCAGTTTCAGTCACGAGACAAGATTGCCCTTTTTACTACTCCCTACTGGACTTAAAACAGTGTCATAACTTTCGGCTTCACTTTCACTGGTGTTCATTCCTGTTCTTTCTAAAACTACACCTTCATTTTTTAGTCCAAATGGTTGAAAAAAGGGATTTCGAACATCGACATCTACTCCTGAGTCAATGCTTTTAGAGAAGGTTGAAGTCTCTGAGAGTTTACGAAAATTCCCAAAGAAGACGCTATCAGTTCCTACACTCTCAGCACCGCTTTCACTTGCTCCATCTCCCAATGATCCCGTTTCATCAGTTTCTGAAACACTACTGACATCGTGGGCCAATAATTGCTTGCGGGAACCATTGCTGTCTGTACTGCTCAGGTATCCACTGTCTTCCATTTTACTCTGGAAAATAATTTAAATTAATATATGTATCTATCAAATTCTTAATAATTGAGATTCAGAGTATATGTACAATACCATAGTTGGATTCATAAACTGTGTTTTCTTCTGCACCTTTGCTTTCTTCAAACCAGTTGGTGGTTTCGGACAAATACGATCTGCTGAATTAGAAAACATCTTCATGCTGTGTTCAATGAGGTTTGTTCGATCGACTCTTCGATTCATATTACATCGATTTCGGTTAGAGCAGGATCGTTCTTTCATCACTACTTCATTTTGATATAAAAAAGAGGAAGGAACTGAAGGATCAACAAACACGTTTCCAGGGTGCATCTTCCAAGAAGAAGGCAAGAGGCTGAACCTTGATCCTCTAAAGTTATTGTTTCCACGTTGGACAAAGTTTGTGTAAATATTTTCTGATGAAGTTTCTCCATTGCAATTCACATTAGAAATATTGGTAGAATCGTTGCAATTATAATTTGAATAGTCCTTACGTGTCCCTACGAATAAACTATCAAGGTTTGGGACAGGAGCGCCTTCACTGGCTGTAGGGTCCCCCGTTCTGGTACGACTCCTGTCCCAGTCGTTTTTTGAGAGGGACGCTGTTATCTGAATATCTTCTATTCTTCTTAGTTCCTTTGATTGTTGATAAATTCCTTCAGATGGTGGCATTGGAACCACGTCTGGATGATTTTGAGGCTTTCTTTGTCTTCTTGCTTGTCTGTTGTCTGGCGTAAGAAATCTGTATAAACGAAAAAAATATATTTAATTATTGATATTCCTTAGCAATTTTGGAAATAGCAGTGAATTTAAACTGTGATAAAAGTAATTAAATATATCTCTAATCACCTGTTCTTTTTCCAGGAGAGGGTTTTTTCCACTTCATTATTAAGTGATCGAGTTTCATTGGGGACATCAGCTTCTTTCATGGTAGCTTTGAGCCTGGCTTCATAAATAGCTCGCAGACTTCCGTAGCCTCGATTAAGAGGAGCAACTCCATTTTTTGTTGAATCCTCATCTTTGAAACTGCCTTTACTTCGCAAAAGAATTTGACTTGGTCTCTCCAAGGAGTCGGCATAAACTTCACTCGGTACTTCTTTTTCGTAATGAACATCACCATTGACCTTCAGCTTCATTGGTTTTCTATCTAGAGTATCGGGTTCGTATTCTGATTCATCCAGTTTTACGTAGTTTCTAGGAGAATCTTGAACCTTGATGGTTAAATGTCCTGGATTTTCCGGCTCATATTGGATTTCAGGACCGGAGTCATCACTTCCAGTTGGACTGGCGTAACCATCATTTACGTAAACTTCACTCACGAGGGAATACCCGTCTTTTTGAGAAATCATCTCCGGAAGGTTGTAGTAGTTCTTTTTGCGTGCCTAAAAATTAAAGATTGATTTTATGAAAGGTTCCATGAAATGTTTTAAAAATCATAAAATTATTTTCAACTGTAAAAGCAATTTTTCAGTACCTGTTTCTTCATTTTAGAAATGGTCATCTCTCCTGTGTTAGCATTGATGATCGCATTTTGCATTGTCATTTCTTCTTCCATTGGCAAGGCAATAGACAAAGTAGGACTTGAATGATCAGTAGATTCGGAAGATTTAGAAGATTTTCTATGAGACTTTGACCTCTCTAGACTATCAACTTCGTAATCATAAATTTTAGAAGATTTTTCAGATTTTAGACATTTTTTAGATTTTGGACAAGGTTCTAAAGCCTTCACGACTACCATTTCTTTAATAACTGCATCCATAATTCGTTTAGCCGTATTTGTACCATTTGGAAGTTCCTTAATCATGTCTGGAAGTTTCTTTGGTGCCAAAGGTGCCTTCGACTTACGTGGCCTCTTGTAAGGAGCAACAGGTTCTAGCTTTTCTGATTTTTCTGGTATCGATTTATCTACATTTGGAACTTGAATTTTTTGTACATCAGAATTTCTTCCACTCTTCGAATTTTGGTTCAACTTACTTTCTAAAGCCGCATTTTCTTCCATCTGCTTGATAAAGGAATTTTCGATTGCTTTTCTGACCTTCGCGTTGATTTCGTTGTTTTGATGCAGATCAAAGGTTGTACAACCGTTTCTAAGTCTTCGTTGAAATTTATCGTAAACGGGCTCTTCGAACATGGATTTTGTAGATCTTTGAGAGATGCTGAACTTGTCGTCATTTTCGAGTATTTCACTCCCGGCAATGTTTCGAAATGTTCTTAACATGGGAGGATTGTCTTTCCAGGAAGAGAAAGGTTTTGTTGGTAAACTTGATCTATCAGTGGTGTTAAAATCGTAGTTATTGGTGATTTCTTTAAGGTATTCTAAACTGCGAGCGAACGTTCTTGCATTTTCTTCGAAGTATTTCCCATCGTCTTCTGGATCTTTCCAACGACGTTCTGGTGGTTTTACATCTTTTAACCATGCTCGAACTCTACTTTCCCCAGGAATTGGTTTTGCGTTTTGTGGAAGATTCGGAAGATTTTGTCGTGATTCTAAGCAACCTGGACATCCAGAACATCGCTGGGATTTTTTGGATCTTGCAACGGACCCTCGACTGGAATTTGCTTTTTGCTTGTTTGATGAGCTACATTCTTCAGAAATGTTGTCTTCTTCAGCAATTTCTATAAAATGAATTCGTTCTATTCAGTTGGGCTAATTGAAGTTGAAATACTGAAAAATATTCTAAAATGACACTTGTTTGAATAAACATATATATAAACGAATAAATTTGAACTTACTGCCTAAAGAAGGAATAAATTTTTTGGCGCTCATTTTATGCTTGGCGATGGCAATGACTTCTCGAATTTTTAATAGGAACTCAATGGCTGCAGGTGGTGGAGCCTGGAAACAAGAAGCGATGCCTTTTGATTATCTTCTACAATTTATTACGACAATAATTTATACAAGATGACGTTCGATCCTCGCATCGTTTTCTCGAGGAATTTAATAACTCACCAATAATAGTTGCCTGTCAAAGTAGGCTGGATTGAAGTACAGTTTTCTTCTCTGAATACCAGGAAGGACTGCGATGTCTTGATGATGATTATTGTCACCGGTTTCCACAATTCTAACATCCTCGTCCGGTATTCTCTCACCCAAAATTGTACTCGATCCACAGGCTCCTTCATTTACCTCTGAATAGTCGTAATGAGGATGAATTAAAGCTGAAGTTACCTGAAACGATATTTTGGTCCCGTTATTATTTGGACATTTTTTATTGCAAAAGAAGTTACTCCTTCATCAAGAAATAGCAATTTCACCTTACAAAGTGGCCTTCAGATTAATTATTACAACCATTATTTAATCACTGGTCTTATTTCTAAAAAACGTAAATTATTTTAATTATTTATAGTTATTCATTAATAATCAGATTATTATATTAGAGTAATTATAATACTAAATAAAATAGGACTACCTATTGTTCAACTCCGCACTGAAGACTGACTGTAATTCGAAATTGTCTAGAGACTGAGAAAGTGGAATACCCAATTAAAACCGCATAAAATTTGCGACGTTAAGTGAATCTTACGTTCTAATTGTGTGCAAGGAGTTGATGTGCTCATTCAAGAAGATTGGCATTCATTGTAATGTGATTTAGAAAAATGGAACACAGTTTCGATCAGATTTCATTCCGTCTGAACTTTAAAGAAGTTTTTCTACTGTTAAATTTTAGTTAATTTAATCGAATTTTCGGGCAACATCGATTACAAATTATTTTTTCAATACATCTTAAACTTTTATAAATATTTTAGAAATATAAAATGATATTCTGTGATTTTAGGAAACTTACGTGAATATTTTCGAATCCTTGTTCACCATCGCTCTGAGGAAGATCATCTCCTAAATCGCTCTCACTCAAAGCACTATCACTCTCAAAATGCCTTGTGGTTGCCATCAATAAAGGATTATTTTTAACGAGTCCAGCTCCATCTCTCCCACTTGTTATGGCTACTTCTGGCTCTTCTAGTCTTTTTCTTCTAGATTTTCTGCTGTGCAGATAAAGAGAGACACTTGCTACGTAGATTAGAGCTAATAGAATCGAGGATATTCCTATGGCTGTGTATTCTATGGTGGAAAGTCCTTCAGATTTTTTGAAACTTGACGAGAATGTCACTTCTCGAACACCTGGTAATTTGATTTTTAACACAGTTATAGTTTATTTAATTGATTTTTTAATTGGAGATTTTTTATTATCTTATATGTTACTAGTTTTATCATTAAAAATTGTAAATTGGATCTCTTTCCAGCAAACGAGAATGACGTATTTAATTTAATAGCAAGTTTCTCACTGTTTTTCGAGGAAGATCCTGACACTCGGAATGCCACGCAAGGAGTAAAAACTTCAGGATGTGTGGATCCCGGAAAGGCGTCCCTGCAGATGAGTTTTGCTACAACTAATTTGCCCTCTGAGGCATCCCTGATTCCAGTTTCTCCGATCCACTGTAATTAAATGTCACGTATGAGAATGTAACCATAAATTTGGATCAGAATTTAATTTTCACCCAAAGGGCTAAAAGTTAGTATCTTATCCTTTAAATATTTTTTTTGTTCGAAAGGAGACATCCGCCTGCAAATAATTTGAAATCTTGCAAAATATACTCGTAGTTATTGTACTAATTTTATTTATTTAAAAGATTATTAACATTTTCAGTATTTTATTTTTAAATTGAATTAATATGATTGAATAAACTTTATATTTATGGTTTTTATTTTCTAGAAAGAGAGATTGGTAACCTGAAGAAAAGTTCTGCCTTCATCTCGAAAAAGTCTAAACGGTGGTTCCGGACTGGACAAGTTTCTCAATTCAATCCATCCACCTTTTCCTAATTGCTGTGCTCCAGTGATTCCACAAACTGGAAGCTTTACTCCTGTAAGTGTATTCAAAACCATTTCACAAAAAGACAAATTATCTTTTGAAATCCTTCAAATCAGACAGACAGTGCAACTTTTTTGAAAAATAAAATATTTTATCAGCGACCGATTTTATGATTTGAAGTTGCACTGCCTGTCTAATTTGAAATGGATTTTATCTTAAAATAATGTAAAGCCGTTTCCATAAATGTGTGATAAATTTCAAAAACAAATCGTATCTAATAAAATATTGAAATACACTTTGAATATAAAGGATATAGATATAATTTAAAGTCTCGCTAAAAATAAAAAGGGGGAGAACGAAGAAAATTTGTAACTTTTGCAATGTAATTAAAACTTTATGCGAGATAAAACTTCGAGATCTGTATCTCTTATTGCGAGGGGACATAAAAAAATTTTATGCGGTTTATAAACTCAGGTGGCGACGTAGTGTGTAACTGTAACGAACACACATTTGGGGATAATTTCGTCCTGAACGAGAATTTAAAGCTATATATTAGTGTAGGAAAAGGGGCACATTCGTAAAGTGCATTAATGTGTTTACTGCTTCTTCTGACGTGCAGGACTTGAAGGAATTCTGTAATGCAATCTTAGGGTTCTAAAGAAACTGGTTGTTGATTTATACAACACAATATTGTAGTAAAGTCATCTTTCAGGTACATAGCACAAGCTTTACGCACATTTTTAAAGCCATTGAGTTCTGCTTATCTCTCACAGAAAGCAGAGAAAAGATATATGAAGGAAATCGGAAATTTTTGAAAACCATGAAGTTTTTCGTTTCTTATGTCTATTTCAAATGATTTAGTTTTTAACTTTTCGTTCTTGAAGGTTTCAATCTACATATAATTATTACTATTCTTTAAAATTTAATTTCGTATCTTACCCTCAAAGCGAATTTCGGCTTGTGGATAAATAATCTGTCCTCTTTGAGGCAGGAAGATATATGGCACCTTCTCTATATCTCCAGAAGAATTCATAAACCCAGTTACGTTGCACTCTGGAAAAAAATACAAAAATTTTTTATTTTGTTATACTTTTACGGATAAAATTATTACATATACTATACTAACATTATACAATTATATTCAGTAAACATCTGCCAAAAGGCGAGAAAGTTTTGCAATAAAATTGGATCAATGCGTGAAAGTTTGGAAGATGTCCTTCAATGAAGTAGTCTATAAGCGGATGGATATCAGACTTATAAATTAGAGAGTTTCTCTTATCAGGCTGCATACTTCAACTAGAAACACTTTTTAAATTCCTTGAAATCTTTTTAATTCTTTTGAAATCCGTGGGGAAAACTTTTAAATCCCCTAGGATCCCCATATGTAATATATGGACGATCCCAAATAAGTATAAAATAAATCAAAGAAAACAGAAATTTATTTATCTACTTCAGTGACCAAAAGGGTCGAGAATACGATTGGCAGACTTTCGGTGAGGAAATATATATTTTAACCGATGTCAAGTGACATCCAGTGCTGGATTTGAATTTCTCGTTTAGACGAGTCCTCTACGATCTTCGTATATTTCGATAACATAAATCTCTTTACAAATGCGAGGATACGTAAGTAATAGGAATACAAGATCCAACACAATTTTTGTGCTTCTTGATTCCTTCACTCGTCGTGTAACGACAGCACGGGAATGCTGACGAATTAGCATAAGATTGTCCCAATGGCGGGATACAAAAGCTTTTTACTCTCGCACTCTCTTCATTGATAAATGTCTTGTGCTCCCGTAAGAGTCAAGTACGGTCAGATTTGCGACATTCCTAACCGGATAATATTTATTATGGATTCTGATTAATGCTGATGAGAGAATAATATTCGTAGAAATTAGAGACTATTTTATTGGTCGACTTTAGACGACACAAATTTTTTCATAAACTGCGTTATGAGTATTAATTAATTTTATACTCACGTAATGATATTTCATTTTATTCTTTAATAGCGTTGTTTTTATATGTTATTATTTTTATTGAAAGTAAGTTAATATTCTTAAATGAGGCTCATTAAATTCTGATAGTTCTTCTTTCCTCTAAGCAGTAAAAAGTTGATCTATTAGTGTCTCGTATTAACGATTAGTGACCATAGACCGGGAAGTGTGATCTTGGCTCGCGTCTCAGGTCCCATCAATTTAAAACCACAACGATTTTCTTGTTAAACCCAGCAATCAACTTGATAAGTTCACCGTGAAATTTGTTACTCAATTAGGAACCCATTAATTCCTTTCCATTTGATATTTAAAGTTTATTAAAGTTTAAAATTTAGTGTTGAATAATATTTGTTGCGTTAATTGATAATTAATTAATTAACTAACAATACTATAAAAGCGCATCATTATATTAATAATATTTTAAAGGATTTAACAATATTTTATCGGATTTTGAGTAATTTTAAGGAATTTCAGGAGATTTTACGAGATTTTGGCAGATTTAAGGGATTCTACGGAAGTTTTTGAAGGTTTATGTCGTTCTAAGAAATTTCAATGCATTTTCTGCTTGTTATTTTGATTGATCTTTTTACGATAACGTCTAGATGATAAATTCTTGAACGTTATAAGAGAAACCAGACAATTTTTTGAACTAATTTTCTCTTCATCGAGGATTAAAGACTTTTATCAGTATAATCAGCGCTTAAGACATATGTTTTTTTTTTTTTAATTAATAGAAAGGAGAATTTACTCATAGCCTTTTTATCTAATACTAGCTGAGACCTATGGTCTTTTGATGACCTCCAGCCTAAGATATATACTTAGGTATAACTTAGGACCTCGAAAAGTGTTATCGAGATTCGCGTATAGTGGCAAATGATAAATAGTGACATTAAAGGCATATTCCACATTGATAGTTAATAGCAAGAACGTTCTAAGTCGCATATCCTATGTAAGAAGGATTACGGTATGAGAGCCCAAGATGAAATTTATTTACCTAATCTATAAGAGTATTTACACGTTTGCGCGAAACCACCGAGTCTAGAAAGTGGCGGTTGCGTTCCTGGTTGAAAAAAGTGTCATCTTGTAAGGAAGTGGTTGGATTCGTATAGTTTAATGATTAATATTCAACTTTCGGTGCTAATAGAAATTTAACAACTGAGTAAATGCTTCAATTTGTCTACGCGTGCGAATAAATTGGTAATTTAATCCTCACAGCAAACCAAATTTGGTTTTTCAGTAATTCTTATCTTTTGCAGCATTTTCAAATATTTAAAAGTGTAAAAGATTAACGAGGTATCAAATTCCTCAATGATGGCGTGAATCAATTATTTCTAGATTCAGATTTATCTCGCATTCACTGAAAATTAAGAAAGAGTATGTTGTGCGAAGAGAGAAAAGATCTAACGTGCATATATTCCGATAGTGAATTAATTTAATCCAGCATGGCTGGAAGTGGTTTTTATAGAACATAGAACTACGGTCTACCGTAAAGATTGTGTGGCGGAGATTCGACCTGCAATTAATCGTACAACGGCGATCTATAAAATGTAATTTATATGATGCTAATAATAGAATTAAAATAAACTCAAAGAGATAAAGATGTTATCTCGATCGGTAGTCTTTTTAATTTCCCTTACGAAGATCCAGGACAATCATTATGATATTATCTTCGAGCAATAGAAATCGTTGAAACCATCGTGGAGATGAAGCTTGTGTGCGTTATAAGCGTGCCAACGAATCGAAGGCTGTGGTTAATATTAATTCAACCATAAACACGCAGTAGGGCGTTAACTCACTGACATCCTCATTATTCGTTGCTAGTCTGTAATTCCACGCAAACTCATCTTTTTATTAACTAGAATATTAAAAGGGCTCATTAAATTACTATATAATAAAGTACTAGTGTCTTTCCGTCTTAATTCTTCATTGAAGCTCTTACATTCATCTCGTTTATCACGTCCCTTTTTTTTTGCAATTTTACAAGATTTCGAGAGATTTAATGGATTTTACGAAAGTTATCGGGGTAATTTTAAGGAATTTTAAAGCTTCCACTTAATAAGAATCAACTATAAAACCATAAGCTTTTCTCGTAGTATTTTTTAGCTCGTTCATCAAATATAACACTAAACTTTGCTACACATCTCCTTAAAAACATAACATTTTTCAGAATTGGTTAAATTCAAAGAATCAAATTCGTTAAACAAGATCTTAGAATGCAAACCGTGCATGCAGACTTGACAGAGGGATTCTTCCTCTTTGAATTTAACGAGCATTCCTCGAAACAGATTCTTTGGGCCTTTCCTGACTTTCATGTCGTTGCCCAGACTAGGGAGTGAAATGTCATAAATTTTCGCGAATGGTTTGCGTAGTAAACACCACATATAAAATATAAGTGTGTATGGTGATACATTGTTCAGACTGAATTTGAGTCGTGGCCGTAGCGTGCAAGTTCAATGGGACCATAACACGCTAATTGCAATAGTGCCGGCGTGACGTAGGCCTGCATGGATTAATATTCATAGTCGTCAAAGTGTTGCTAGAGTGCATTTTCTGTTATGCACCTGATGCGAATGATTCAGGGGTTAGTTACAACCACGTATAACTATGTGGATGCAATAAAATTATAGATGATAATCATGCAAGCCAGATGTTTCTTGCAGATCATAAAAGAGTTGTGTAATAGAGGAAAAATTCAAAATTTTCAGAAATCGCGCTTTCTATGAATCTAGGAAATCATTAGCTTTCCTAACTTTGAATAATTTCTTAAGTTAGAAAGTAATCTCCAAATAATTACAACTCCCATTGATTAAAATCCCTCGTAAAGTTGTTCACAGTAAATTGTTCTTCGAACGTCAATAATCTCCTTATTACTAATTGAATTAGCAACTTTTTACTTTTTAATAAACGACTTCGTACTATTTGAATGAGTAAGATTAGATAGTATTAATTAGAAAGATTTAAATCATTCAGATTGAGAGGATATTATTCAGCAATTCATTATAATACTTTATTGCTTAATCCCATCTTCGACCCTTGGCCTTGAATTGATTCCCCATCTCCATTCCCTCATAACTTTTAATGTCATTCCCTCGGATCAGAAGACTCCATTATGTATTTTTTTTAAACCCTTGATAGATGAATGAATGATATATGATGGTTGTGTTAGTAGTCCATTACGCACGACTGATTTTATCCAATCAAAAAAATGTGGCTGAACTTTCGTGAACTTAGAAGTCATTACGATCAACCCTTGATATTAGCATCGTCATCGATGTCATAATCATCTCAGATTGGACATGTGTGCTCTTCCAGAACACAACTTAATTATTATATATAGTCTCGTATATGTACAATGTACATGTAGTCGTATATAATTCGCCTGTGTGTATATTATATTATATATTATATTCTTTATAAAGAATGCAGTAGTTTAGTCAAATGAGGAATTATTATGTTTTATGTTTCACAGAGATATGAAATCTCATAATTATTATGATTGCATCATTACTGGAGCGATTCGTGAGAAAAGTTGCAGTTTAAAAGCCACCAAGTTCATTTTCACTCTAACCTTCGTGAACCTTGAAGGGACTTATCTGCGTTGGTGAATGTAGGTGGATTTCTTGGAGAAACTGGTCTTGTGTGAAGTTCAACATTTGAGATTTGAATCTGTCGATGGGGTTAAAATTGGATAGAGAAAGTAGAGAATTGTGGAAGGTGTTTGTTATTTATATCTATATTGTAAGATATATCTGATAGACGGAAATTACTTATAAAATATTCTTTTTTAATCTTTTTAGATATTATCTTAAATTCATATCACTTTTTATGCAGGGTGTCACCGCAAGATTAAACAGAGCTTGGCTCAGTTATATTGGTCAGGGTTAAGTATACGAGCCGATCGTCCCAGCAAGGAATGATCTAATCAAGACCTTGTGTCAATGTTAATTATGTTAATGAAAAACATGCTTTAACCCCAACTTGTGTCATATAAAAGTGTTAGATTGTACTTGATTTACTTGCGTATCACAAGCACAAGACTGCAAGATAATACAGATTTCATCTTCGTGGGAACGCACAAAATTCAAATTATTCTATTATGCAGGCATTCAGGCACGAAAATAGTTGTTCTTTCAAAAATTTCCCAGTCATTTTTTATGTAATTTTACATTCAATATATAATTGGCCATTTAAATCAAGGATCTTCAGGTGTTATCTCGAACTAAATAGACAATCCATTAAAAAACTAAAATTGTTGAATTTAAAATTGAAATAATATAATTTTGTATTTTTTTGTGATTAAATGTTATTAACTATTCAAGCAATATTTCCCGTATGCTGTAGCGCACGTATAATATTGCTAGTTAATAAATAATCATAATTTGTCTCAGGGTGATTTTATGCAGGTACGATTCTCCGATTTTAATTCGATATTGCTTTGATTGTTGGTCAATTCGATTGTCTTTGAACTTCCGTTTCAAGATCAAGATCCGTATTCTTTAGAGTGCAGGTCAGTGCAAAATGATCCTAGATTATTAGATATAAATTGACTTTGTCTAATATGTACCGTGAGCTTATGCACGTAGCTTATAGTTCGAAATCAAAAGGCTAGTCTCTAGACTCCTGTTATTATTCACCATGGCTGATCTCAAGTATGGTGGAACACTAATAAGTAGATATCATGCTCGGTTTACTGCTCATGATGCTATTGTTTCTTATCTCGAGTGAGACGAGAATCACTTTAGAATTGCTTAGTATAAATCAGTTGTTTAAAATTCTTCCTCATTTGAAATAAATGTTTAATGTTTCATGTTCATTGATCAGCAAACATGGAAAAGTCATCCACAATCTACATATTTATATTCTTTCGAATACAACATGTTTTTCGCACCCATCGACTTGACTATGCGAGAGTTGCAAAATAGTAAAATTGAGAATAATGGATTGTGGGTCATGGAGCCTGATCCACGAGGGAAGAACAGGTATACCTGTTCCTCAAGTTAGAATTCATATATCCACTCATTACGATATATCGTAATGAGTGGATATATGAATTCTAACTTGAGGTCATGCAGAAGGTCGTTGCTTGACGCTTAATGAATGATGCAGATTCGTTTCCTTATGAAGAATAAGATGCCTAAAATGACATAATAGTAAATTTTCTATTAAACTTTTGATTAAATTTGAGAAAAGAAATTAGAAGCAAAATAATAATGGTTCTGAGAACATGTGTTTGCTCTGAAATTCTCACGATGAGAATCAACAGGAGAGAATGGTTATATAATGTCAGAATGAATAATATGCGTGAAATGTGGCCAGAGTCACTCATATGAAAATAGTTTAAATCATTCAGATGCGTATGTACTGCAAACTAAATATACCTAAAACTCTAACAATTAAAAATCGTTTTTCGCAGCTCTGAATGTGAAAAGTAAATATTACAAGTGCCAAATACAAGGCTTTGGACCACCCAAATTACATGTGATTTAGTAAATGTGCAGTACACGAATAACAAGAATTATCAATGCAGCCGAAGTTGTAAATTATGCATAATGTGTATGAAACACACGTACTAAGTTACTAAAAATTATACTTTGCAACCAAAACCAAATTACTCGCAGATTTGTTTCTTTTTTCAGTCTTAAAAAGAGATCTTGGAACCCGAAAGAAGCGATAAAAAGAAGAATTTGAGGGAGAGAAAATGTTTTCACATCACCAAAAATGGGGTTCCAAATGCATTTACCGGTTATCTTTTGAGAAAGATGCCGCAGTTTGCACGCGATCTGTCATTAATGATTGAGCACTCTTTGCATCATTATAATTATAGCAATATAATAGAATCGACCTCTTTACTCTATTAATCGGAACAATCTGGGAGAAACTTATACTTTCTGTTTTATGAAGTATTAAATGCAGAGCATTGCATATTCCCTTAAACATGTAATTCAATCAGATCTAAGGCTTTTTGATATTTCTTTGAATTTTTTTTTTTTATTTAAAATCAGTAAAATCTTTACACACTTTAAAATCACGCGTATGACATTGTAGTGAATATAAATTGTTCCCTATTTTTTCTGTGATATAAATTGGAAAGCCTGATGATTAATAATAATTATAAGCAATTAATTAAGAATAAAATGTTGAAATGCAGTTTGAGAGACTTTCTTCGTTTAAAGACAATTATTGCAGATGATTTGCAGAATATAAAGAGACTTACCGTGAATATCATTCACACAGATATGAAGATCCTCTCGAAATACCGGAACTTCAGCATTGCACTGGCAAGTGCAGGAGTTCTCGGGAATGTAAATTCCCGCATTTAAAGGATTGCGAAAAAAGGGACTTGCTGTTCCACTACTAAGAAGAGCACATGCCCTTGTACAAGAACCTGTTAACATAAATATTTAAATATCTTAGTACATGTTTACATTTCAACTAAACTTTACTTAAAAATTCAAAATGTACTCAAAATAAACAGAATATGATATACATTTAAAAATATTTTACTTAAGCATTATAGCAACTACTGTTTGAGACATGTTAATGATATAATTACAGATGAGGGACAGACTGTTATTATTTAGCCTGACTCGGAAGTTTTGCCGTTGCTTTGTAAATTGTTGTAGTCTTTTTTCGGTTCAATTTTATGCAATGATATAATGATTCTGATTTTGCATAATATAAAAGGGCAAAAAATAGTGGAAATACTCTTCCGTGCAGACAATGACCGTGTACTGGAGCGTATTGAAAAAATGCGTGCACCTACCACGAAGTTAATGAAGATATTTTTGGGATGACATCATAACTGTCGTGTCTCATCCAAATTTCAATTATTATCATTTTAAAATACATATTTAATGACAATTGAGTTTTCATTTTTTTACGTGGTGAAACGCTGTTCCTCATTTTAACATGCGATCCATTTTCAAAATCGGAATATAATTTTTTCCTTTTATGATGCAAGTATTTATTTTTCGAGGTACTCTGTAATATAAGTCTTATGGAATTACTTTCTAAATCAGAATTTTTACGTTTACAATTTTAAATAACGGTATTCTAACAAAAATGACTTCTTTTGTATGTAAACGACTGTTAGTTTTTGGTGTTCCAATCTTGTTATACAAATGCCTTTGGAATAAAACTTGAAGAGATTGAATATATATTCTTTCACACAGAAGAATGAGCACAGGAAGAAGAGTGAGAAGAGACAGAGTCCGACAGCTGTCAAGTCGTTGTATCTTAACTTTTAATGCAATCATTTGGATCTTTTTATTTTTATGAATACAAAATTTTGACAGGTGTGCTAATTAGTGATGAGAAAATCAGACGAATACGTATAATTAAATTGATGCATCGTATTAATAATTGATAAAAGTAGAGCGATGCAGTTTTTACAATTTCATGAAACAGGAAATGAATTGATGTCACCTAGGAAATACGATTTATCACAGAAATTCCTGCTTCTACATACTCAATATGATTGGTTCCATAACAGTTTCTGTGATCTCTCCTCTTGATGTACATATTCATTTTCCATGATGCGTGAGCAAATCAATTTAACTGTACGTGATATGTCGCTCGATGAATTTATGTGCTAACTGAGGGAGAAAAACTAGTTCTTGAAGAAGACACTTTCCAATCGGCTGCACGGAAATACAAGGACACAATACGGTATATAACAACCGTAAACAGAGGGATAAAGTTCAAATTTTACTGTGTGGTTTTGAGAGCTGATTTGCAAAATAATAACTCAAAGAAATTAAATTTTCGCTCATTATAGCTCTTTAAACTAAATTTAGAGGATTTTCAGTTAAAAAATAGTGACAGTATTAAATTCAGTCAAATTCCCCTTTAAACATTTACAATTGTTGTGTTTGTTTTCCAAAAATTTTGCAAATATTTATTAGTCATTAGCATTATTTTCTCCCCTTATTTGTAACTTAAAATTCTGATCTCTCTCAATCTGTTAATTAATAAAATTAATGTAAATCAGATTGAGAAAGGTCATCAATCAGAATTGTCAGTGGCGATTCTTACCTTCAATGGTGAAAATATCTCCATCCACTTGTCGTGTGACTATAAGTTCCTGGCCAACCACGATTCGGAGAACGTGAAGGCAATTCAAGAGGATGGGGACTAGAAGATGCATTTTCTTCTCAGCATTCTGAAAAAAGAAAAACAATGCTTATAATTCTAGTAATTTGTATAACGTATCCGACGAGAAAGCATAAGAAAGACATTTTTCAGGAAGTACTTTACTGTAAATTAAATTTTAAATTTAATTTAATGTAAATTAAATTTAATATATATATATATATATATATACCTATATACATACACCCAAGGATTATTATCGTATTATTATCATAATACGATATGAAACTTGAAAATCATAACCAATAATGAGGTTTAATCATTATCAATCAACTTAATTATCGTAAAATTTTATCCATAAAACAAATTACTATCTATTATGTGTAATATAATTATAATAAATTGGAGTCATAAGATAATTAATTTTGACATGAATTCATCAATTTTTGAATAGATTTGGTAATAAGGATGATATTTACAAGATCATAAAAAAAATATTTAACATGGAAACAAGGGATCAGTATTATTCTTGTAAAGTCGCAGACATCTGCTATCATCGGTTTAATCGAGAGTATAATCAACGAAGAGTAACGGGCTCGATATGACGATTTTTTTTTGTAATTTTCTGCCCAACGAGCTGTGTGGCTGATTGTAGATTACAGAGAACTGAACCAACGTATGAACTGATAAAGAAATCAGAGAAGTCCATTTTGATTAATGCTCTCTATATTTTGGTGATTCAACATACATAAATGTTGTGTACGTTTTGTTAAAAAGTTATCTCTCTTATAATTTCAGGTATTTAGGTGACTGAAATTGATTAAAAAAATTAATTGCGACAAAGAAATACTAAAAAATAATAATATTGAATCATTAATTCAGAATTGCTTGCATAATATAAATTATTATTAAAAAATTATTTGATTTCTCTGATTGGTGTTCATAGATTACTTAAATTTATAATTGTACAAATTAACAAATTGTTCAGATTACAGTTAAAAAATTCTTCTGTTTTATTTAGCAATTTACATAAGGATTCCAATTAGGGTGAACGAATTAACAAAAATCTGTGTCAGGTTTAGCTTTAATTGAGAAAAAGTGTCGTCTTTTTGTTTAAAAAAAATGTGTGTGAAAGTTTTTTCAAATTGGCCAATATTCTACTTCGATCCAATGTTCTTGAACTTTCACATGCCGTTGAACAAAGTTCCAACCAAACGGTACTTGGAAACTTTACTGATTGTTTTTTAGTGAAATCCCAAGAATATTTTTGGATTAAAACTTTAGTATCTGTATAAACTGTTAAAATTCTACATCTTGATTGTTCAAGTGGTATTAATTGTAAAATACTTCGAAAAATAACTGATCGATTATTTTTAATTAGGTCTTGGGACATTTACACCATGCTAATTGTTTCCGTGACAATTATAATTTAAACCTACGATTTCTTTGTAAGAATTTTCATAACAATCACTTTCCTTCCACATTTGGGTTTATTTTAATCCGAAAGTTTTGAATTGAAACTCATTCCCAACCAATCCGAAATTTTCTGAATCATTGCGGAATTTGTATCCGACAATTTCAGAAGGAAAACATGGAAATCCACTTCTTGCTAGAATTACGCATTCTAGATTATTATATAAGCCTCGTATATGAAGCGTAAATGTGTCTGCTTACTCTTGTTAAGGTGGATCGTCACTTGTGACATGTGCTCAAGTCCGCATGTACATACAAGTCATTATTCTCCACTTTAAAAAGCGTACACTGTATAATACAACGAAACTATCAAGTGGTTTTCAGTAGACCACCTCGTTGTGGTTCATGTGGTTAGAACATATATGGTTTTTTAATAAAATGCTATCAAATACTTTTTTACAATGTGTACATAATATGGGCTTTTACGAAAAATGATACTCCGGCCTCCTATTTTTTGTCTTTTTTATCTGTACCATTAGAGGGATGAATGTATGCTACACTTTAAACTCATTTTAAACTCATGTAAAACTCAACTAGAAAAAATTATTATTATCCTAAGTTATCAAAACTTTGCAAACAAATGACAAGTAAATTTTATGAAACAAGTGAAAATTTCCATTGTCCGTTTTAATTGGTGGTGACTTTCAAGCTGGATGTATTTAAAGTGATAAACAGAAATTCTATTTAAAAGTTTTCTGAATAATGAGAGAAATTATTAAACAGACTTTGGATGCAACATTAATTGTATATTCTGAATGTCTGTTTGATTTTCTAAAAATTTATAGAAGGGTTGAAAGTTTCTAGGACGTAATCAAGTAATCAGGATCAGTAAAGAAATACACATGTCCTTAAATCTCCATTTACGGGGACTAATGTGGCAGTTAAGCAGAATCTTGAAATTTTTCTATTGCACCATATGGTGTCATATTCAGTATTGATTGGCAATTTCTATGCATAAAATACCGTCAGAAACAGAGTCTTGATGGATCACATAATTATGCAGTAAATCAAAGATCCATAATCAAGACTCATCAAGTTTGACGCATTAATAGGTCTCTTCTAAAAAAAATACTTTTTTCAAAACGTCGATTTTTTTAAAATCAATCTTAATCAATAAGGCTACAAATTCAATTAGTCAAATTCTCACTAATGCAGATTGAGAGAAAAAGTATGTACAATAAAGCTGTCCAATGTCCAATGTTCATATATTTGATAATGACCCTGTACGTGTAACTTTATCAAAAATGAAGTGCTCTTCTTTGAGTTTTATATCCTTTAATTAATCTGAATGAGCCAACATTCAAATTTTACGTCTTCATGAACGCCATTGAAAAATCAATCTTAAAAAAAATTTTGAATATTGGCTTTAATCATACAGTGAAGCTATACTTAAAATTTTATCAGAAATGAAGTACTTTTCTTTGCATTTTATATCCTTTAATGGATTGATAGAGTGCACGCAGAACAGGTTGAAGAAGTATGGACCAAATGCATTGGCAGAGATGCGAAGATAATTTCGTGACAAGTGACGTTAATTGACAGAAGCATCTCTCGAAAGTTTGTATTCTTCTTTTTGTGCTAAAGTTTTTGACTATCATCTTTTTTTTAACCGGTCCTTTTTTTATTTTGTTGAACCGTACTTTTCGAACTTTTGCGACAGAATTTTAATAATTTTTGAGGGTAGAATTTCAGATTAAAGGATCTGGTTACCTCATAATTTTGATAATTAAATGATATCAAATATCTCTTTAATTGGTCAATGTCGAGTAATTTGAGGTCCAAGGAGTCATTACGATAAACCTAAATTCTTCTCTCTGCTTTTTGCTTTTTGCCGAATTCCTTTCTGCATTTCTGAGAGTTGCGAAAAATAAATATAATATTCTGAAGACGAGACGAGATTTGGTTTAATTGATCAAATTGACTTCATAATATGTTAACATCAGTTAATTACGTGTTTAAAAATAATTATCGTTATCGATAGGGGTAATTAATTAATTCTGTTGTATATGGGTAGATGTGCTAAAAATTCCGCGAGAGTGAGAAGTAAAATAAAATAGAAATTTCAACGGATATTTAAAATTACTTTTGATTGGTTAATTTAAATAGACACGGTTTCAATATATTGTTTCAATATGGTTTTGAGGAGTGCATATTTTCGTATAGATTATTGAAATTACAACGCAATCACCTTATACACTCGCAATTGCAATCAGGGACTTTTAAAGCATATAATTTGAAAGAGTCCAAATTGTTACGTGTCAAATTTAAATTCACCTTTTGGAAACTGCCACTTTAAATTGGCACCACTTTAAACACTTGCAGCTTAATTTTTAACGTTTTAAATTGAAATTGCTCAATTTTGAACTCTCTTTGTCATGAAATTTTACAATTTTGAATATTTAAATTTAAAATTATTCATTTCTGGATATATACACAGTTATTTTTATTCGACTCAATTTGTAAACGAAACTGCTATGATTTCCCTGCTTATAAGAGCATTCTGTATTAAAACTATGAATTACGACTTTTGTAAATAAAATCATTATAAATTTTTTCTCTTGTACAATATGTGGCTTTGGGATAGGTAAGGTGCTAAGAAAACAAACAAAGTTCTGAGAAAGCTCATATTAAGTTCACATCTTATTGGCAGCCATTCAGTTATGAAGAGTACACAAAATATTCTCTTCGTGAGTTATACTACAATGTTTGATGACAGTTTCCTCAATTTGCCTTCATCCCTCAATGAACCAAGAGCAAGAGATTTGCTACATATTTATTGTTATGCTGATTACGTAACCATATACAATGACATCCTACCTCTCTTCATTGTTACGTAATTTTCATTATTTTGATTTTTTTTGCGCTAAATACAATGATTCTTCCAATATAATGATTTTACTTACATGTAATTCAAAAAATTAAAAAAAAAATTTTTATAAGAAATTTCAAAAGATTGATTTAGCTGGGCGTAAAGAATTAAAAAAATCTTGAAATATCTCAAGTGATAAGATTAAGTGGTAAGATTTCAAGAGATTTCTATCGCTGAATGTTACGTAACATTTCTCAAAAGTCCCCCTCCCCTATCATAACAGGGACATAACAGTTCCTCTTGAAACCTCCCACCCCTAAAAGAATTACGTAATATACGTACAACCCCACAGAAAAATCCAATTAAAGAGTAAAAATGCATTATCTGATAAGGTACGAAAAACCCAGCTAGCACTACTACCTAATTCCTATCAGTTGATGACTACTTCTCTCTTTTAGTTTCCTCATCAGCTTAATTCTAATTAAAATGCAAGTAATTTAAATTCTTTGCTTTTACTCTTAATGTTGGATTAATAAAATCCTTATTTGAAAATCAAGTCATTCATTAGGTAACTAAACATAATGATCAGCTCATATTCTGACGAATAAGGAATAAGAATCACTTCCGCTAACTTCATTAGCTTGACTGAAGAAAAATTCCTCTTTTTTAGCATTCCAAACTCAAATTGGTCCTTTTGTGGACGAAAAAAATTGTACGGAGTGCAATTTGAGGGAAAGAAAGAAGGAAAAAAGGACAGACCGCGTTGATTCTTGATCCGAGTCAATCCGAGTTCCTCTGGTCTATCTATCTATATACACAAATACCGTTTCTTATCTGGTATACTCACACGTTGCAACTGGTGCCTCGAGAGTTAAAGCTGGAAGTACTTTCTTGGGAGGTATTTGGTTCTCAATTATTGAATGTATGCTTTTGCATGGCGTAAATGGTTCATGCAAAAACCTTGTCGGAAATAAGGACAAATAAGATAGTATGAGAACATAAAAAATTCATCTTGATTGGTGGGGATTAAGAAATATCATTCTTGGGGTGGAGTTAATTAATATATGTATAATAAATTACTCGGTGCTAAAAGCTTCGCGAGCTCTGATTACACATTTTTTAATGATTTCAATAATTAGTGCAAGTTATCGAAGAATTTAAATAAATTGTGAGAAATTTAGACAAATATTCAACAGTATTGAGAACATATTGCAGATTTTCAATTTTAACGGATTTTGTCGAATTTTAAAGTTTGTCTTGGAACTTTTCTAAGAGGGATTATAAAAGGTTTTAAGGGATTTTAAAGTTTAAAAAATCGTCCCAAATTTTTTATTTTGAGTTGAAACGATTACTGAAATAAGAGTTCAAGATATTTCTTTGGGTACAGAAGAATACCAGAAGCCAATAAAACATCTTGATGGACTGAACAATGAATTGCACAGAAGGCGTAGAATTGGCCATCTGTTCTCAGTGTAAAGTAAAAAGACTGAGTCCATCGACAAAGTACAAAGATCGATGCCAGGAAATATACTACGGCAAATCTACGATTTAAGTACCAATTCACGAGTCAAGTGCATTTACTAGCACCCTCGTCATACTTATAGGGACATCTTCAGTCTGTTAAATGCGAACACACTTTAGGAAAATGTAACTAGTAAATTATTCAATATTGATTTGAAATTTGGAGAGCACTCTAGTTAATAGAGTTGAGTTCAGAATACATATTATACTTTGTCTTTAATTGAATAACGGTCATAAAACTTTTTATTTATTTTCATGCTTTTAAATGCAAGAAGTATACGGGATTTCTGGTGAGCGACATTGAAAAATCATGCTAATATATGTGGAGAAAAAAAGATTTTGCCACATAAACGTTTTCGCATGGATCCACTTTACGGCTCGCGTCGGAATCCAGTCCGGTGGTAAGTTTAATCATTATAAAGGTGCGGCCCTTGTCGCTTTTCGGCTTGGGTGATTGAAAGCGCGCAATACTTATTTGTACTGATCATATAATCTTTCATCACGATAAGAGAAGTGATACCCTCCCTGGGAACGAGTCCTGTATAATTTTTTAAATTTGAAATTTAATTTAAGATGAATAATGCTAAACCTGCTCCTTTTCAATTTATCGATAGCATTAACATTATACTTATAAGTATCAGTGATGTTTGTGTACCCCCTTAAAAATAAAAAATTTACTTGTCAAGTTTTTGATTGAAATTCAAAAATACTACAATATAATGTATGAAAATATACTAACTCCAGTAGGCGAGTATCTAAAGAACGATTAAGCAAACATGTAGCCAATTATGTATGTGTGAGTAATTCTTGCTTTAAATTATATGTCACCGTATAAAATAATTAAATCTAATTCTCAAAAATGAGTTTCTTTGCTGTGCAAATTACTGTCTTGAACTTACGCTGCTGACGGCTTACGCTCGACATTAATTAAAATGCTCATCTGTTGGGTGTGTGTATTTAAGTGAAAAGCAGTTTATCATTTATCCCTCGAAGCGTACATTATTTTGTCGCTTCCTGTAAACTTTAAAGAAGTGTCGGAGCGAAATGCAAGTTGTAATTAACTCGCCGCGATGTCCGAGGGCGTAAAACACCACAAATCAATCATACTACAGTATTGGATCGATGCCAGAAGTGTTAACATAGTAAATGGGCAGATTTACTATGCAGAAGACTAAACTTAATTAAGTCGTCAATCGAGCCGACTGGCACTGTGAAGGAAGGATTAAATAGACCCAAATTTTGCAATCGTTTGTTACCATCCATGAGAAATATAAAATCCAAAATAATCTAGCTATCTATATGTATGCACATATTGTATATATTTCGTTAATATAATTACGATAATGATTTTTTTTACTTGAAAAATTTTACTTCAGTTTTAAATTTTTATCGAGTTGCTGCTATCTGGGAGTAATAATTGGCACAGTAAAAGTTTTCGAAACTGGTCATATGTGGAATTGACGATAGTAATTATAAAAAAAATACCATTTCAGATAAAATGCAGTAGGTTTTTTATAATTTGGGGAACTCCATGCCGAAGTCACTAAAGATAAAAATATTTTTCACGCCTTCTTATCGATAAATATAAAGAAAAATTTAATTACGTAAATTGTGTAATTTGAAACAAAAAAAAGTTCATTATACTTGCAAAAATTCTTAATATCTCTTAAACAGTTTTGCGCACCAATTTAAAAATGTGTGAAAAGGGTCGATTTGATTAAACCGGATATGGTTGCTTGTCCCATTTGTGTGATCAGCACCTGTTTTCAATTTAAAAAAAAAAGAGAGCATAATCGAGTGAGGCATGCAAATTTTCGTTCAGTTCATGTTCGGAACTTTGAAATATAAAAGGAGGCGAACATGACGAGCCCCTTCATGTTTAAAAAAAAATTAATTACGAAAAAATGTCAGTCAGGAACCGCTTTCGACCTACATGATGAATCAAGATGCCCACATCTACCCCTTCTCGCGATCCAGTTATATAATAAAGGGACTGTATCTCATACTTTTTAATCTTTTAGTAATATGTCTCAACGCTTGTTGCACTTCCTTAATGGAGAAATAATCATTGCATACTTCAAGGCTGGTTTGAAACTTAATTTCATGCCTGTGGTGTTGATCAGTTGCAATTGAGACATCAATAATAAGAAGAAGACTTTTTCCAAGCGAAAAATTGTACTGAACCTAAAAATATTTTTAAGTGCATGAACTCACAAAAAGCTTCAAATAACTTTTTATCATTTTATTAGCACACCGTCTAAAATTTAGCTTTATAGCCTTATCATAAATAAAGTACGTAATATAAATATAATTTATGGAGACATTCATGATTTAGAAAGGATTAAAATTGAAGCTTTTCTGAGAGAAACAGAAATGCGATTCAGTAAAGCGTTTTTGGCTTTAATGAAATTGTTCCGTCATGGTTGGCGTACTTTAGATGGCTGTACAGCTCGAGAAATTTAAGATCATAAATTTTCATCGTTTTGTAAACCGTAAGTCGAAAGTGTAAGATAAAGTTGCTTGGAGACGAAACATTTCAACTCTTCTTCTGTATTCTTCTTTCCATCTTCATAACCCCCCCCCCCATCCTCTTCCTCATTTCTCTTTTTCTTCAGTTTATAGACTTTTATTTTTCTCAAATTCCCTCTCGTTCCCTTTAATAAGAAATAAAGACCGACCGGTCATGCAACCGAAGGTTTATGATAAGTCTTATGGTCTTATTATGCCTCTTCAATGCGAGTTCTCGTTCTGAGGGTGATTTATAGATCGTCAGATTTTTACACATGAAGGTGAGCTGCACTGGCACTGGCCCTCATCACGAAATTTTTGGGTGACGATATATATTCGCATGTAAAATGTGCTTTTCACGAAACCGGATTTTAAATATCTGTTATTTAAATATTACTAAAGGTTTAATCGAAGAACGTCACATTAGTAATGAATTTACAGATCCCAACTTGCATTTTAAGAAGAGCGTGCGTAAAACTTAGGATTTAAGCAAATATATGAGGCGTTTTAAATTCCTTGTAACGTTTAAAGATGTTTTGATGCCCTTTATACAATCATTAACATTCTTCAAAATATTCGAATTGTAAGGCTTTATTAATGAGTACTCTCTCAATCTGAATTAGTTTAATCTTACTAATTAACAGTATAGGTCCTTATTAACTCAAATAATAAATACCTCAAAAGGACAAAAATAACATAGTTATTTATGCAGTTAAATAAGAAACTATTAATTTAATTAGCCAAATTCTTATATTAATTTAGATTGAGCGAGCATTTCTTAGAAATGTGAAACCTCCATTAAAGAAAAAGAAACAATTTCATTTCTCATCCCATAATTTGAACCAAGAATGCCAGACGGAAGGCGGAAATCGAGGAGGCGTGAAACATAAAAAACAAATTGTTGGGATCAGTTCCACTGCGTGAAGCGGAAGTATTTCACATGATTCACGCGATCAAGCGAGAATGAGATGGATTATATGCATATTCAGAAATTTTTATATCCTTATACATGCTAAGTTGTAACTCTCTGCCTCGCTTCGCCCAGACCTGCACCTGTCTCCTTAATTTACACGTATTTAATTTATACGTATGCTTCGATGCGATCCAATCCACTCCTAATTTGTCACACATCAAGGCGCATTCGAATTCTTTTAAGATAAAAAAAACACGAAAAAGATCTCAAAAAATAGCTCACGTGAGGTGCTTGTCCTGATTTTCAAAGGTTGCACCATAAATCCGAAAATTTGCAAGGTGAAGGGTGATAACTCGTTTGAAAGAATAAATATGATAAATTACACTTAACGCTACATAAGTTTTGCCACGAAAATGGGTTCAGTAGTTTTTAATTGGATAATAAGTACCTTGAGAACCCACTTCTAAAAATATAATCGTTTATAATAATAAATCGGTCTTATTTTTTTTAACAAGGATAAAAACCGCTGCAGAGAGAGCAATGCTTCTTCATGATTTAATAATGAGTTGGAAGGACATGTTAATTTTGTATTACTGCCTATGATAAAACTCTTAGAGGTCATATTACATAATTTACATTCTCCCAACTCATTATTAAAATAATCATTGGGAGTATTAATAATCTAAAAAAACTTTATAATAACAAATGATTTGTTTACTTTTCCATTCACATTCTATAATTTCTCAAAATATCAATTTATTATCCATTGAAGTCTTCTTTATGTTAAAAAAAACCACTACTGTAATCGCGACCTTTAGTCAATTTACATATGTTTCTCCTTTTAACAGACATTTTTTTTATTCGCCATTTTTACGAATATTTTGATACTTTATGTGTAGGCAATTAATCACAAGCTAGACGATTTCTCTCTGACTGAATGTTAGTAGGTTAAATGTATCCTCAAATTTATTTTACCACGGTTTGGCTTTTGCTGCAAAAATTCAGCCGAATTAATGATGAATGTACTGGCAATCAAGCATATAGTCAATTAGTCATACATACATAATCACGCATTCAGCATCAACAAAAAGATCATGCAAAACCCTGTTTCACTGGTAGAAATATCTGCACGAGACAATTATGACGAATCGTATTCGGGAACACCAGATCGAACATCATGCATATTCATTTAAAGCTGACGAAAATTGCAGACACGCCATTAATTGAAAAGTGGACTCTCAGAAGGCTTTCTGGGTGTCCATTTACAAGCATTTTGGTCCTTCCGAACACTCGATCGCACTGGCTACTTTTTTTGGGAGGCTGAACTTCGTATGAGTTTATAATTTATCGTGGTCGTTTTAATCGGAATGGAAACCCGGAATGAAAATTATCTTAAAATTCAGATGATCCTCTGGTGGTACATGCATTTATCCTACTTGATCATTACATATAACCATCAATTCATGTCTTTTAAAAAATCGAAAACCCAACATGATCTGTTAACGAACTCTGAAAAACGTTTCACTGAATCAATCAAGTTCAATTGAATTATGATTGAATGATATATCAATCACGATCTCTTAATCCTTTTATAACTTAATTAACTCATTAACTTAATTAATGCGAGAGAAGCATTTTTTAAGGACAATTATATTATTATATTATATCTAAGTAATATATTAATTAATAGTAAACTATTAATAGATATACTAAAAAAATATAATAATATTTTATTTAGATCTTGAAGTTAAGGAAAGAGATGAAGTGAAAGCAACTTTTAAGCATTTAATATTTGAATGGTTTGTTCCTAACGGTAATTCTGATAAAATTTGTATTTCGTGTCGCGTTAGATGTAGCACGTAATAAAGAATAGGCTTCAATGTGAACTGTGTATTCTATTTCTATTCTAAATTAGGAAAGGTGGTCAACTACTCATGAATGGACCCTCCAAGTACTTTAAATTAATTTATAAATGGATTCTAACACGATGTTCGAATAGTTCCTTCATAAAATTCAAAATCGTGTCAAATTTAGCATTTAATCTGATTGTTCTTTGACATTTTAATGAAAACTTACTAGTATTGGTCTTTACTAAAGACACTTTTACGATTTTTTTAGAAGAAGAGTGTCGGGCAACTCCTTTTTATTTGTTTTTAAATCACTTTCTTCTGATTTGACTCTGTGGGCGATCTTGGTAAATTATGATAAAAAAAGTATTGAGGTATGTAATATTTTAAAAAGCATTATATTTTCTTAGACATAATATGAGAACTGTTTTAACTTTTTTCTAATTTTGACATTCTCGGTTGACCCACTGTCGTTTTATCAATGAATTTCTGTGAATGAATTCTACCGTAGTTCTTTCCAGTAAAATTTTTCTATTTTCAATGTTTTAATTATTTTAAGTAATATCAATTGCATTAGCAAATTAAGTTTTTTGCAATTCTGGATAATTTTTAAACAATAGGTATTGTTAAGCTATGCAGCTGGCACGTGTCGCATCTTAATCTTATAGAAATTTTGTGGACCTTTGAATATTTTATCATCTGATTTGAATATAAATGGTCCGATGATAGAAATGAAGCGTGGTCGAGAATTTGAACCTGTCATAGACTAAAAGGTTCGTAAATTTCTATTAGTCGGTGTATAATAAAGATAGAGTCCACAATAATCACCGGAAGGTTAACTTATTTCCGCGTCATGGACCAGAAAATTTTAGGTTGCATTAACATATTTATCCTCTATACAGTTTAATCCATTGCAATTGTAATGCACAATGAATTTTCTAAAGAATTTTGAAAATAATTTTGATTATAATTTTATTTCCGAGGACTCCACATCCGGACATAACATTTTTTCATCTCAAAAGGCTCTTATGGTTTTGCTGAGGGCGTCCATTTGAGTTTTTATGTATCAGGCTGGAAACGAATGTTCCTAAGGATTGTTACTCTTGAGACGGATTGAATGTTTATTCAGAGAAGAGTGTCACCGGTATATAAATAAAAAGAAGACCAGCTAAGCAGATTCTTCGTGGAAACTCATGTCTCTATCAACATCCACCGCATATTTAACAGGATACTAAATTATGTGTTATTCCGATGAAATGATCTTACGAGTAAGGACGCACATAGATATGTACTTCAGGTATAAGTATGTAAATGAAGGAAGCGTAATATTTAACGGTTGTCCTGTTCCTTCGGTGCTGGAATCGGTGGCAATAACCTTGATGATGACGATAATATCGCGAATAGAGATTTTTCGCGGCATTTTTTGATGAGTCTGATGAATGATTTTTGCGCCGACTATATTAGCTCGTAAATAATAAAGAATCCTTTAATAATCTTAACTAGGGAAGTAAAGTCCATGTGAGAATATGTGGAAGTCCCTCGGTAATTGCGGGTGGTTAGTAAAAAAATACGCGGCACGCTTTTATATTAGCAATCGCATGATTAATAATTGATTCAAGTTTTAAACTGAATTTCTGATCATTTCTGCAAAAAAATGTACTTTTTTCTTTGATGTCGTCCATATATTATGATGTAGGGTTTAGGAGGGAGGGAGGGTTCAAGAGGAGCTGTTATGGCATTATTACAATGGGGAGGGGGAATTTTAAGAAATGTTACGTAACTTTCTGGGGTAGAAATCCTTTGAAATATTTTGGATTGGAAACATCCTTTGGATTAGATTAGAATAAAACAGATTCGGATACAAATTTTGGAATGATTCGGATAATTTCGAATTGGTTCGAAATGAATTTCAATCAGAAACTTTTGCCAGGGTAAAGAAATGACATCTTCATCATCTGATCTTTTCGTAAAAAAATGTGATGGTGAAGATGCAAGAGAGGACACACCTGTAGGGATTAAGTTTCTTGATCACAGATATCCTTTCCAGCGAGTTGGCCTATAGATGAACAGAACGACTTCAGCATGGAGGTGATAAATCTGACTTTTTATATCCACACAGGGAAAAGGGACCTGCAGTGGGATTCCGAGCTCAAAATCCGAACGGATCTCTCTTTTTAACACCGTAGGATAGAAAGAGAGGTCCGTTCGGATTCGTGTGCTCGGAATCCCACTGCTGCTGCATGTTGTACTCGACTCACACCATTAGCTTGGGTATTATGGTCACCATAGCATAGGGTACACACTATACTTGCTGTGGAACCTTT
Source organism: Synergus itoensis (assembly GCA_904066005.1). Classification (NCBI taxonomy): domain Eukaryota; kingdom Metazoa; phylum Arthropoda; class Insecta; order Hymenoptera; family Cynipidae; genus Synergus; species Synergus itoensis. The sequence continues at coordinate 2,827,782 of CAJFCP010000059.1, read as the reverse complement.
TCCCTAACTCACACCATAAAGCAAAACACATATACGCTATATTGCATATCTGGTCTTCGACTAAAAATTGCATCTCTACTTTGTGTAAAAAGTGGAATATTTAAGTACCAAATACAGGAAGCGAATCTAATCTTCCGAACTAAATTAAAATTCTACTGGTCATCAAATACTTTTCCATCAGAAAGTATAATTATATATTGCGTAATATATGATTTAGCCCAGTGGCTTAATAGTAAAATTTATCGTAAATCATTAAAAAAAGTCTTAAATCTCAGCTGAAATGAGAATGAATCTTTTCGTGGTCAGACTCATTTTCAGAAAGCAAAAATTCAAAGTTTATAGCGCTACCGTGACCTTGCATGGTCGCCGCACGTATTTACTGTGATTCTAACGATGCAGTTTCAGAAATTACATAGTCTCTATCCCTGTATTTAAGTAAAAAAAATTACTGTTTGCAACATTTGAGCTACATGTTCAAATTTCATGAATCCAGTTTTATTCGCCTGTTGGTCAATTGTCAATTATAGGTTCGAATTAAAAGCTCCTTTTCATTTCGAGCATGCTGATTTAAAGTCAATTGGAATCTTGCCAGACATCGAAGTCCATAATTGCTCTAGGACGGGACGTGTCAAGCAATTTCTAAAGCGCATCAAATCGTAGAGTCATTGTCCTTCTAAGGTACAAGATGATACCGCAAAACGTGTGGATCAGCTTGTCAAGGAAGAAGCTGCGTGCTGTCAACGCGGATAATGGCCAGGGAATTTTAATTGAATTTAATACTCCATCCACATTTTTCCACAACCCAAGGTTTATATATAAATTTATATATATTTACAAATCGTGTGCCAATTTACTAATGGAAAAAATAAAGTGCAATGTATGTTGTATGTAGTTTTCTAGAGGTTTAATGCAACTTCAGGTTTTTTAATTTCTCATATGATGTTATCGCTACAATACACAATTTTCAGTTTTAAAATAACACTCCTAGAATAAAGTTTGTTGCAGGTAAATTTAACACCAGATCCAGAGTGAAAATAACACTTTATTCTTTTTGTGGTTCTGCTCTCAAAAAAGTCTCACAAGGACTACTCTCTCCTTCCAGAATGCAAAAAGTGTTAACCCAAGTTATTTATCTTATTATTTTTGTTTTAATGACCTACTTTATTAATGGTAAATTCTTATTAAAATTAAAATACTTAAAATTTCAGGAAATCTTTAAAAAATTTTTTTAAAACTGTAAATCAAAAATAAATAATACTCTTCGTATTAAATGTTGAGGTTTTGAGTAATTTATAAGAATAATTTATAAAGTATCATATTTTTAACTCTTTTCAATCCCCTTAAAATAGCTTGAAAGGTTTATTTTATTTGCCAAAGAGCTTCATAAGTTTTCTCGAATGATTGCGATTGAAGATAAACCGAGATAAATTTCAATCTCCAATTCAAATGCAACCCCAAGAACTATAAAAGAACGATTCAGACTTGTTCAATTTCTTTGAGTTACAGTTTATCTTCCATTAAATCTCTTGTCGACTACTGTAAAATGAAAGACAAATAGCTTGTAAAAAATCTTATATGTATCTCCTTCGCCCTCAACTTTCATTCTCTTTAGCAATCTTTTTTCTACTTTATCCTTCTTTGATAATTAACGTCGGATAATATCAATTGAATATGACTCGTACTAATTATTATGAAAAATCAAATAAGAATCAAATTTCAAAACGCGGTGCTCGTGAAAATTGGAGATTTTTTATGTCGCCCTTAAACTTCATCGCAAAAGCTTAAATTGGAAAAAATTACGGATCTTAAAACAGTCTGAACTGAATTTTAGAACACCATCTCTGAATTCAATATATTTTATACTTTTTAAACGGATCAATTATTAATTAAAAATTTAAAGAAAATTTAAAGAATGTTAAGTAAATTCAATTAGAATAAGCAAAACACACTGTTATAAAAATGGAGAAAAATATTTGAAAGAACTTTCTCAAAATTTCGAAATTTGGCCCCGAGCTTGTAAAATACCGTTTATAGTAATTACTACTCTCGAAGCTTTGTAGATTTTGCGATATAGTGACAGCGAAATTGCGGAGCGGTATATTACAGATTAATATAGCTTGATATCACATATGATTTATGTTCCCATTGAAACACATTCCACGATGAAATTAAATTGTGTTTAACATGATTTATAAACTAATTTTCGACTGATAAGTGTTAATCACATGTGCATATGAAAATTATTTGCTGTATATTATATGATTTTAAACGCCCACATATTAAAAATTACTTTCACACTTTTACTTTTTAAAACGATTTATGAGATATTACGAAAATATAAGAAACATTCGTCTCAACTTTATAAAACCTTAACAAAAATGTTAAATTAAAAAGTTCATGCAGTCAATATTTTTTTGTGTGAAATTATCATAAGTATTATTTTAGCAGAACTAAAATTCTTGCAGTGGTATAACAAAAAATTTTGAATCCAAACAAATAAAGTTCAATGTTTTACTCTTTTTGATATAAGGCTATAGTTTGTTGTTCTTTGGAAGTACATAGCATTCATGAAATCGAACACAATTATGCGAAGAACGGACTTGGAAGCTTACAGCTTGTAAGGAGATACTTGAATGAAGAATTTCTGTTTGTGTGCAAATATTTGACTATCGAAGATGAACGCTTGCTATAAGTTTTGTGTCTTGCATTCTTGTCCCTTTTCTATTTTTCTTTTATGTATTTTTACAATTCATGTTAAGGCTTGATAGATACTTGAAAGAATTTATAAAGCATTTTATAAGAGCTTGAACTTTTTAAATTATAGCCAATTTATAAAGGAGTCATCTATTTATTACGTAACTTTTTTTTAAAGGTTTTTGAACCCTCCCTATCTATCCGAAACTTTTGCCTGGGTGTGACAATAAATAGCAATGAAAATTCCCTTATTTTAAGACCTTTATGTTAATTCAGTGTGATTGTATTTAAATATAAATAAATGTAGATAATTGTCGAAACAACGTGGCGTGTGCGCAGTTTCAAATTAATTTACTATTTATTTTCTTATTATGGTTTTAAGTGTCATAGCTCGGGCGATGCCATTATTTCTCGAGATTGTCAACTGTTTAGAAAATCTCTGATTTACTGCGTGTGGTTTTTGCATTTTTGCGGTCATCACATCTAAGTTATCCTCAGGGCGTCTATAAAAATGTAAAATGCGTATTTTTTTTTCTAAATAAACTGTGAAGTAAGATAAATATGGCGGTTATTGTTACTATACCGCGGTTTTGCCAAATGGTAAAATGTTTTAGGTAAATGATTTTTACGATTTTTAATATTAATAAAAGCAACCTTTTTCACCTTTACTTGAATGCTATTGATAACACTTTATAAATATAGAACTGAAGGTTACTCTAGTAACCAGATTTATAGAAGGAGAAAGGTAGGCCTGATTCAATTATTAGTAGCGCATCTTTGCTGTAGTCTAGTCTAGAATCATTTATAGTGCAGATATCTTTAACGAAGTGGTTATATACGATAAGGGCCTAAACCGCAGTCTATGTGAAACTGAGACTTGAATCCGGAAACTCGTGCAGGATTGAATTTTTTCGAAAATCTTCCTCCTTGTATTAAGATTGCAGAGAGAGATACTAAAGACCAGATGCAATGCACTTAAAAGTCAAGTGTTAAAACGACACTGTTTCCAGATCCCGACATACCTGAGCTTATCAGTTCTTGGATGTGATTGACCACATAAAGAAGATGTCGTCGAACTTTCAGGCACCTCAGAATTCTATATAACTGTGACTATACTGATATTAAGTACATGGAATTTAATGCGAGGTGTCTGAAATGACTAAAAAAAAAGTGTGTAACAAGAAGAACTAATTCTAAAAACCGGTTTTTGGCCAAATTTCTTTGGTCGATTCGCCCACGTACCGAAGATTTTTATTGGAAATGAACCGCGTTGACGTACATAGTTTTTCTATTGAGAATACAGGTTTTAGGTAAAAAATGCAGGTTTTATTTTTGAATTAATTTTGAATGTTTACACTGATACACAATCAGTATAATTAAAAATGTAGAATCGAAGAATGTCCATCTCAAGTGAGAAGAAATTTTGCTTTTATTTGAGACTTGGCGCAATATATGCATGTTCTCATTTTGAGCAATACATATAAAGAGAGGATTAGATAACGTTTAATTATGGTGCTATAAAATCGGAAATGTTTTAATCGTATGCTCCACGGATATATTCACTCGTATCATTAACGAAAGTCATCAGAGCACTATTGATATTTTAGAACACCGTAAATAACAGTTTAATGTTATTATTTGCGTTTACAGGGATTAATGTCCTGAAAAATAGTTCTAAGAATTGAATTCGAAGTAAGCTAGAAAGTTACTTTAAACTTTAAGAAGATGCGAGTTATAGTGAAATCAATCGAAAGTTTACTACAATTTTCTAATGCAAATCTGAATTTCTGAATAATGCAGCACTCAAGTTATTGAAGTTACATTATTTTAGATAATTTATTTTATTTTATGATTCAAGGAACTCTCAATACTTTTCTTTACTTCTTTTAATGAATACATTTTTTTCAGAACAAAAAAATATTTTACTGACGCTATAAAATTTTTAGTCTCAGGTAAAAATTCTATCGAAGGAAACATCTTCCTGATTAGGCTAATATAATTGGTGTAATAACTTATTAAATGCTGTAGCTATAATTATGTATAAGCATTAAGGATTATTTGAGTTGACATTTTTTTCTAGCTAGCTTTGAATAAACCTGTTTAATACTTAAAATTTACGAGACGATAGATTAAAAGCTTCCGTTTCCTTTTATATTTTTTTTCTCGTAGTACGCGAATAATTTTTTGTCGAGATTTCTTAAAGTAGATAATCTACTACCAAATTCTTTTGAAAAGGAACAATTTATTGTTGATTATAAGTGTATTTATGTCAGAAGAACATTCAAACTTTAGACTTGTCTCATTCTCCTTATTTTGTTCTCACTACACGGTGTTTTTTTTTTCTTAGTGGCTCATGAACGTATTAATAAGCTGAGAGACAGCAAACACCGTGAAAGTGCCAAGTCGTAAATAAAACTAATAAGTTCAATAATAAAGATGTTATGGAGGATTATTAACCGGTTGTTCAGGCGGAAATATTCAGTGGTATAGAAATACATAACTATGAGGTTATTAAAGTGGAATAGCAGTGATTAAATCATTGTCGAGGTTTATTCTTCACTTAGAAGCTGTAATTTGTATTTGCATATTATTTGCTCTATATTTTTGCAATCATTAAATCAAAAATTGGGTTAAAGAATTTCTACAAAAAAAGTAATTAATTGAAGGATCCTGAATTTTTACTCTTTATATAATATTTTAATTTCAGAAAATGCGAGTTCAAATACTTATAGGAAAATACGAGCTGTGCCGGGAAATAGTAAAGACTCTTAAAACTTCTACGCGCAAATATTTGTTCAGTCCTATAAGTGGTTCTTTCTACAAACACCAGCTTCTATTCAAATATAAAATTTCTGTTGCATTCTTGTAGATATTGGCTACCGAAAAACATTTTGACTAATGATAAAACTAACAAGTGCTGACACTTTTTGATGAATGACGAACAAAAAAATACAAGAATTTTTTCGAGTACGAGCATACACAAATTCGAAACAGTTGTTGATCAAATATTTTTTTTGGATAGGCGATCAGTCATATTTCGAATAAATTATATTTCCCGTAGTACGCAAAAATCTCAAGTGAATAAAGTATATTTTCTTATTAAATTAACATATGATTAGTTAGTTCCGTAAATATTCTATTGAATTTCAGAGAATTTCAAGCGATTTATAATAGATATTAGGTAAAGAGGGAATGTGGCTTCAGATTTTGAAATTGCAAAAATCTATTTTCGATATAATTGCAAAAACTTTTTTATGATAGGATTTATATTAATCAGTGATTAATGCATTACTTATTAATGATGGATTAAATAATATGTATTATACTTTAGAGCTTTTGTTGAGAATTTTGAAAGCTTACCAATTATGAAAAAAGTCAGAAAACGTCTGTCAACTTGAGTCCTTAGAATTTTTTCGAAAATATAGTCCTTCCGAATTAAAAGTACACCTAAAACAAACAGATGAAATAATAAGAATTAAGAATAATTTTATTATATAAATACACTACGGAATTCGGGATTTTATTGTAATATATGTATAACATTTGGCATCTCTAAAATATTTTTAAATTCTTGAAGTCTTGCAATATATTTGCAATCTTCTCTTGCCCGTTCAGAATTTGATTCACAAGTTCTCTTAAATAATTTAAAAACGATTATTTTCCGGAAAATGAACACTAATTAGACATCGCCGCGGGAAATAAACTTATCTGGGTATAACTGTAAGAAGCAATAAGTGTTTTTTTAATATCACCGCGGGAGGAGTTTTTGTTTCAAAGAGACATACTCTCTCATTATTTTCACTGTTTAATAAATTAATGCCGGCATTAAAGGTACCCGCCTTCTGATTTATTATTTTATTTCGGTCTTGCCGCGCCTAAACGCTCTGCCTCCCATTCGATCAGGCATCTCATTCGGATGTTATCTCTTCCTGCCAACCGCGAGAATAATTTCCATTGGTGTAAGTGCTTTGCCAGAAGTGAGATCTTTGGCACAAGAGGTTAATGTATTCATGAACCTGCAGACTTAAAGTAACACGTAGGATGTGTCCATGATACTTTGAACCCTGGAAAAGCTCTCCATTTAAGCGCTATAATAATAATCTTTTAAAGAAACTTCTAGCAGGAGAAATTACCTCTTTTGACTGGATTAGAGGCCGGAGCTGCCTATACAGGCTGTCCCCCGAGTTATCTTGTTCCTTTTAGGGGTAGTGATGTTTATTATTAATTGTCAACGCAATATTTCCCACGCTCTATAGCGTGCGTGTAATAATTTGAATAAAGTAAATTGTGATTGAGATACATACATATATAGTACATGAGATTTGCCAGAAAATGAATTGATAAGAGAACATTTTCTCCGTAATTAATCACTCACAAAAATTTAAAGTATAAATTGAACCTTTTAGCAAAAAAAGAATTAACCCTCTTTCGGAGTTCCCGTTACTGACCCTTTTAAAGGCATATCAGATCAACCTTTTAAAAAGCATTTTATTCTCTTCCGAAATGTTACAGTGAGTTGAGCAGAGCAATTTTTGCTGCAGGTAGGTTTACAGTCAAATATCCCGAATACACTGACTTTAAATCATGTTCTTACGGGGGTCCCATTCGTCTTACTCCCCTCAGGTATATATATAATGCATACATATATATGAATTTATACGGTGTGCTCTACATGGTTGATTTACGGCATGCACCCTGTTCAAGAATCAAAAATAAGAAAAACGAACAATTGTTTTATGAGGTGGAAAGTTATATTTTTAGAAACTCGTGCCCATAAGGTGAAACACCAGAATTGTGTTCTTTCAATGGTGTTTCTGTGCAAAATAGGTGTTAGCTTTATTTCAAATTTTATGTATATTTTTCATCGATCTCTTTATTTTAAAGAAAAAGGTGGAAGGTTGGAAAGAAGAAGGTTTATACAATAAATTCAATCTTCAATACTAATGAAGTGGTTTCTTTCGCAGAGTTGAAAACAAATTTGGTAATAAATTTCAACGAGGTGAGAAGTAATAATTCTATATGAAAGTTAAAAGCATGAAAATGATTTCTGACCTTCCTTTTTCGATTCACTATTCAAAAGCTAAAATCTAGAAGACTGGAAGGATTAAGAGAGAAAAATCTCCATCAAGATGAATTTAACATAACATAAGATTTTTAAAAATTATAATCAGCATAAGAACTTAAAAGCTTATAGTAAGAGATTTTGTAACGTCCTTTAACCAATCATCTTTTGAAAATTCTTTAAAGTTTTCGTAATGAGCGAGAATGGTACTCAAAAATAATGTCGGGTACCTGCTATAGCGTATCGATTAGTTGAAAGTGCGTTGATTACTTATCTGTGCAATCTGTGCATATAATATCCATCAGTACAGATGTTTTGCTTTTGCTATATTTTATTTATAGTGAAATTCTCGTCAAAAGAAACCTCGTTAGTTCGATAAGTGCTTGAAAAAAGTATCACATTATGAGTAATATTTGTAATTTGACTTGGCGCGGCGGCTTATAAAATCTGCTACCACATAATTTGCTTTAAAATCAGTTTGATGGGAGTGATTCCATCTAATTTCCACAGCAAAAGCGGTCCGAAAAGCTACTAGATGTGGACAAAAATTCGTTTTTAATTGATTACATCGTTTAATTCGCATTTTGTTTCTTTAAGCTAATGTTTTCTAAAAGAAGTTTAAAATAGCTTTGAATGTAAAAACATCTTCTAAGGGAAAAAGTCTCATTTTACTTTCATACCGGTCGATAAAATTTAAAGTTTGATACACAAACATGTATCCATAATTAAAGAAAGACCAGTCTGTAAGCGTCATTGAGTTTATGTGTAAACATAAATTTTGTAAAAGACCGTTTTTCTAGGAGATGATGTTCTCGATTAACATTGCGTTCATATGACTTCTGGGCGTTAGAACTTTACGACTCATTTAACGACAATGAGTTCAACTGCAGGTAAAGAGACTCTAATTAACAGGTTGAATTTAATATCGATCAAAATGTTAACACCAGGGCTGTATAATCTTAGCTTTATTTATAAACTCCCATGTAGAAATTTTTCTATAGTATGTTTGCAATTTTTATAAGTACCAAAAGCTGCCGTCTTCAATTTTGCATATCTGTGAGAGGACATCAGTAAAAAATTCGCCCTCCAAATTAATAATGTCATTTACTTGCAGATACCACACCCAAATCTGCTCCATATTTTCGAATCTCCTTTAAGTTTTTTGAGCTTGTTAACCAAAATCGAATGCAATTAATCTTTTTCTTTACACCAACATACTTGTTTGCATGGATTTTCGACTAACGCTACTTGGCGATGACATTCATTAAAAAATTCTTTCAAAGGAGGCTATGTCATGATATTCTCAAAAATAAGCTTACTTAAGAGGTCGATTTACAATCTCGAGGCGAGAATTTTATGAGGTCCTCTTTAACGAAATTATGATCGCTTTTTGTATGGTCAGTATATCGTAATCTAACAAGATATTGCTTACTGTATTGCGGATGTACCACGAAGAATTAATATAGGCGGAGGAAGCGTCATGCCACGTGGGCAAAATATAAATATTAATTAATACGCAATTATAGTAGTAGAGGAGGAAATTACGCACCGATGAATCCCCATGAGGTCTGGCTCTAACCTATGTGGCCATCAGGGGAGTTCAACGCATTGTAGACCATTTTTTTCTTTTGTTTATTTATTACTAGCATATTATGTGGCTTCAGATTTCGAGATTGCGGGAATCTATTTTCGATATAATCGCAATCTCTTTTTTATGATAGGATTATATTATTATTAGGAGAAGCTATCGTATAGCACAATTTACAAGTCAACAATCATCACTCGGTATGGAAAAGACTTTGATAAATGACCTGTAGAATAATCATGATAATAATGAAGAAAACAGAAGAACGTCATACCGCTGCCGTTCGCCGATAATGCAAAGGTAAAGAAGAAACTTGTAATGTTTTGCCGACGAGTATACATAACTTAGATTCAACCGTTTCTAAGTCCTAGAGGAGAACGACATGTGCAGCACTCTTAGGTCCAACTCTTTTCCTCTCAAACCCCTGTATAGATGAGTGTATGTTTTATAACGTTTGCGAGTAATGGTGTCACGATCCACCACCATAAATTGTATTATATATTTGTTGTTCAGGAAAAAGTAAACTGATCCGTCAGTGATTTCATTTAATCGGAAAGAAATTGCGCGAGTACGGCCAATGGTTTCATAAATGTGGCGTATATGACTATTTATTACGCAAAAAAATCTGGGTTAAATTAAAATTTTTTTCTTATTAATTTGAATATGAAAGCCATTTGGCAAGTAAAAAATTATGGCTTTCTTGAATAGCTAATAAAGATACAACTAAATTACTAAAAATCAATATAAGAGAAATAAGACTTAAGTTGATCTTGTTTTGCTAACAGGTATTGACTGGTTCGAGCATAATTGGCCAATTACAGGCTGTTGTTTTAATTAGAGGCTTTTATGAACTTGTCTAACAGAATCCTTATTTCATAATCAAGTATTCCACAGTCAAGTCTTTAGAAAATTGAATTAAGAAAAGTACTAAATTCTAAATTGTTACCAATTATACATCTCAGACTAAAAGACTTTCTTTGAGTTGACTTCCACATACGAAACTGATCTCTTGACTTGAGGTGAGCAGGTTATCGCTTGTATGATCAAAGATACGTCGGTTTTTATGGTGAATGGCTTTGAACCGCGCGTACCTATTTAAGTTTAAGATGTTCATCGCTCATTACGAGAGGCTTCACGTTTGCTACTATACTACACGTTGATCCTTATATTACCATAAAAAATTACACACTTTTTTCTCTCCAGGAGACACATTTCAGTTAATTAATTATAATACTATTCATCTTATTAATAAGAAAAGCAGTATAATTATTCTTTATACACAGCGAAAGAATATTTCTTAGAATCAAACAAGTATTGTTCTGGCGATTTGTTGAGATAACAATGTGAATGTATCAATAGAAACTATGATTTTTCAATAAATAAAATAGCAGCGGCATATATCACAAGCCAAATTAATGATTGGTTCTACTACTTTTTTTTAGTGTATATATTAATTTTTCACGCATGTAAGCTTAACACTTGAAAAGAATTTATGATAAATAAACCTTGTACAAAACCCTTTTGGAACGTTTTTATTTAGAGACTGTTGAAAGCAATTAAGCAAAAATTAAAGATCGATTAGGATTCAACACCAGTAATTACACACAAAATGTGTGATTGTCATGAAAGTAATCGATCAAATCACATATAAGATGTTACTCTTTAATCTTTTGGAATAGAAGTATCCTACCGGATAATAACTTTTGCTGCCCATAATATTTCTTTACATGTATTTAGAATCACTTCAAGCACGGTGTGATCATATCGCCATATGTGCAGCTTGCCCATCACCTTCAGTCATTAATCATGCAAAAGGTATTTCTTGCATATTTTGCAACGTAACGATTATCAACCATTGCCATATGGACAGAAGGCTATGTTAAAGCGTCTAATGCAAAATTCTACGTGAAAATAATGCGGATTATATCTAAACATAATAAAAAGGTTTCAATTATATGGAAAATAAATTCTTACAATCTCCAAATCTGAAGCCATATTTTCATTTCACCTATTGGTTGGATTTGTATTTGCCATGTGTGACTTAAAATCGAAATCAGAGCTGTCAACTGTGGACTGCAGGATTTTCAAGTGATTTCACAAGATTTCAAATATATCAAGAAATTTTAAAGGATTTCAAAAGATTTTAAGTTATTTAAAGAGATTTCACGTTATAAAAGAAGTACAATAGCTTTCTTTAGATATTATCCCTATATGCAACTCAAAAAACGATGTCAAATCTTTGCATTTAAAATAACTTGTAATTGGAAGCAATTTACACATCAGCAATATCAGCATATGTTGCCTACTTTCAGAGATATGAAATACGTTATGATAATACCGGCGACAGTTATGAATCTCTTTAACTGGATCTTTAAAAGACACGAAATTATGGAAATTATATGTTACTATGTAACTTGGGAAGTATACATCAGAAAATCCGGGACTTAATCTTTCATATAGCTGTAGAAGTGTAGGCTTGTATTTTATAATACAATTTAAACTGCGAACACGTATAGTGTGCCCTCAGTCTTCAGAGGATAGAGAGACTTCCTATTCTACATTATGGAGAATGGGAAATAGGGGGATAATGTTCTTCCAGCAAAACCTCACTGATCACGTTAATGTTTCTAAGTACTCACAGAAGCGTAAGGAAACCCGAGGAACAATGCACTTGAATTCATGCTCGGTCGATCCCTCTACTTAATGAATGAAACAGGCGTCTTAAAATATAATGAATGATATAGTACTATCAAATGGTTAGAGAAGACTATCGAACGTACTTTTCAAAGTTTCAGAATGTTCATGTTACAGCATGTTAAAAATTACATCTATACGCAAATGAAATATTGGCTTAATAATATTTTTGAATTGAACGTTTTGGACAAACGAGCTGTTTGAATAATATATGGGTAGAATTTTTCGCCGCCCGAGAAAATCAAAAAGTTTGAATATATGCAATTTCGGCAATATAAAGTAAATGTTAAATTCACGTTATAATTTTAAAAGACCCATTATCGATCGGAAGAGATCAAGCATGCTGCGAAAACGTGCCTTAATTGTATTATTTATGAGCTATACCTATGCCAGCATGATACAGTAGCGTTGGAATATAACGTGTCTTTGATGACTAATGCATTTTCAGGTTGATTATTCTTGAAAGAGATAAACAGTTGAAAATGTTAATTACGTCACTTCAGGCAAAATCAGTAATTAAGAGAAGCATAATTTATTAGTAAGGCGGTATTTTCTTATCACAAAGAAGGGTTTCGAGCTCCAGAGCAATGTATTTCAAATGTCGAAAGCAATATATCTGGTGTTCTAATAGCGTCGAAAATTTATGCTAACGAAAATTTTCGTTAGTATAAATTACATAATTATGTACGCGTGCTAAAACGCGCGCTTTTTGTCCATGATTTATTTATTTTATTTTTTATGTTTGAAATTCCTTTAAAATTCCTTAAAATCAGTTGGCAGCTCTGATCTGAATTTTAAAGTACAGGCGGTGAATACAAATCCAACCAATAGATAGAGAGCGAATGTGACATCAGATTTTCAGAATCTATATATTTTCGATAGAAATGCAATCTCTTTTTTATGACGGGATTAACTGGCACATGTGCACTTTCTTCCTGAAACGATTCCTTCTTCATGCCAGAAAGATGCTTTCAGTATGGAAATCGTGAGAAAAATTGAATTACTCTTATTACATGAAATCTATAATCATAATAATACTGCAAAGTTGAGATCAAGTGTAGTGAAACTGTAACAAGAATATCACACATCCTAGATCTATAGCGATCAGTAAGTCATGTCGCAATTCATCCATGTTCAATTTTATTAATTGAAAGTATATATAGAAAAGAAAGTTTAACTGATATAATATTTTTATTATGTAAGTGAATTGAAGGAATATGAATTTATTTATAAGTGTTAACCTGATATTAAATATCGATTATGTCTATTTTCTGTAGAAGAAGGACGAGATGATTAAAACTTTCAATATTTGCCTCTAGATTTTTATTTTAAAAAATTGTCTCATTTTCTACAGTCATTGAGCAATTACTATAATAATTACCTACATTTAAAAGATACTATTTTATACCAGATAATTAAAACTTTTGAGATTATGTTTGCATTTACATGCAAAAATCCGCATCCCTACAGCGATTCTGATTTAGTATCTGGTTTTAAGGGTTTCCGAAACTTTAAAATTTTAATGACACAGTCTTTCGGCATGGCACATGTATACACAATATATAAAAATATACATGTACTCAGTGATAATAACCACCCACAGTATCATTTACGTCTTTCTGTAAATTAAAACGTGATCCTGCGCATATGATAAACAAGTAAGGATTGCAGAGGAATTAAGGTCGTGAATATATCCTTGGAAATTTCGTACGAAATAAAGAAAAAAATAGTTCCGTTGTTTGCGGAACAAGATGTTTCTAGATGGTTGCAACAGGATTTGCCTTAGTGGTTGCTTCACATCAAGAGATGTCACCCGTTAGACCGGTACTTACACGAGGCGAGAGCAGTTGTACAAATCTTTATGACTTCTCAACTTCCGCGTCACGCATCATTCCGATATGCATTCCTATTACCGTTCCAGTTATGATTTGCACTTTCTGGTTTTTCAACTGTTTACGGATTTCTTAATTGAGTTTATTGTTTACTCAAATTGTTTGCGAAATTTTAGCGCGGAATAGGTAGCGTTATTCTATATAGACAATTTATTGAACCTCTGTTAAAATGGAAAGTAATAAACTATAATTAATTTCATGACCTTACAATGATTATATCTTGTACTATAATCTAGCATCACGTTGAATTTAGTTATTTTGTTAACCGTATACAAGTGTCGTAGAAAGTGGCGAGTCTAATTTAGCGATGCTATATTGCATGATCTTCATAATGGTGGAGATCTTCTGGCTATACTGAGCCAATTACACAAAGCACATTACGTAAACTTGCATGACCGTCAATGAAAACGTGTTGGCATATGAGCTTCTATAAGACCTCACAGCAAGAAAATCGAAAGGGTTAAATGTATACAGCCGGAATTAGCAAACTCACACTGCGTCGGGAAGAGCAAATCATCTGTGCTGTATTAGATGTAATGAAAAAATATATGTATGTTCTCTAAAGATTCTACCATAAAAAAAAAAGTTGCGATTATTTTAAGAAAAGATTCTTGTAATCTCAAAATCTGCAGCTACATTCAAGATCTTCAAGTTATTTATAAACATTTGTAAGTATTTCATGGGATTTGAATAATATTGAAGAATTTTAAAGGATTTTAGAAGAACTCCAAAGAATTTAAGGATTTTCAAAAGATTTTATGTGATTTTAAGGAATTTAAAGAGATTTCAAGTAATTTTAGGGATTTTAAAGAAATTTCAAGACTTCACAAAATTTCAAAGATATCAAATACTGAGTATAGGTATATAACTGAAACTGAGTAGAGTATAACATTTTGTATTATTGCGATTAAATCCATTAATAAAATTTGGTATTTTGCGCTGAATTAAATTTTTTGGAGCTATTAACAAATACTTACCTGAAAGTACCCAAAGCCTTCAAAATGGGTAATTACCCAAACCCAAGCTTTCGAAGTATAATTCTAGGAAACGCCAAGCGTCCAAACCATTTAGTACCTGACTATACTCAGAAGTGAACACTTTGAGTATTTCGATTGAATCACTATTTTTATCAGTTTGAAACTAAAGTTAAATTTCATGCTTTTCATTTTTATGAATATGCAAAAAATGTCTCCGCGATATATGAAGAAGACAAAGAAACGATCGAAAGCGATTACATGGAATAGCTTTAATAGGAACATACAGAACGCCGAGTTGCAGAACAACAAGTAAGTCATAATATTTAAAAAATTAAATGTAATTATAGAATATTTGCCCAAATCTTTCTCTATTATTAAATTGAATATAACTCGAGAAAGTTAATATTTCGTAAACTGATATGACGCCGCACAGTTGTCTGGATTGGGAATTTTCTGTTCAAAATCGGCTATAGGTTGCAATAAAATTCTTTTAGCAGATTTGAATTTTTTTTAAATGCCCGTCAATAGTTGTACAAGACCTCCTATAGATTAGATTTTTGAATTAAAGTTTTAGTAATTTTGGGTGTACACTGAAACTCCGAGATAAACAATTCAAGTTTAGCGGATTTCTCGAGTTTTCGTCGACAGCAATTTTATTTATGATCATTTATGATGAGGTGTCCTCTCTCCCTCAGGGAGAGAGGACACCTGCTCCTCAGGCTCCGTGAGCACCGCGGTAGCTTAGCAGAAAGAGTTTCTGTTTCGGGATTTCAGTTTATGTAGTTTAAAAAAAATGTATGTAATAATATATTTCTTCAAAATATCTTGAAATATATTATTTAACTTAATACTTGAATTAAAACAGGAATAATGCAGCAGAAGCTGTAGATGATTGGTCTATAAAAAGCAGCCTTTCCGATTCCTCAGCAAGGACTTCAACACAAAATCATGAAAAATGCGACTCCTCTGTTGAACATGCGACCAAACCTTTGGCAAAACTAAACATTTATGAAAAAAATGAAATGGTCCTTTCAGAAATTAACGTTGGAGTATGTAGAGATGTAGGTGATACAAGCATGCTAATTGAAATGATCAATTTCATGAATCATAATTACCAATGTTGCCCTAATGATATCGAAATGACAGAAAATAGATATGGTCTCGAAACAACTATCAATTTGTATTGTAAAACTTGTAAAAGAACTTGTGAAGTTAAACCTCAACCGGTAGCAAACGGGAAAATGTCGATAAATGAAGCAACAGTTAAAGGAGCACTCGCGATTGGAATTAGTTGTGCAGAATTGAATCAATTTTTATTATGTCTTCGTCTTAATACTTTGTCTGCTGAGATCTTTCAAAAATATTCTGGGATAATGACGCGTTCGAAAGAAACTGAACCGAAGAATAAAGAACTTGTTACAAACCTAAGAATGTTATCAATTAACGAGGCAACAGTCTTAGGAGCAATTAGCATTGGGATGGATTGTTCGAAAATGAATAAAATGTTGTCATTTATGGAAATGCCTTCCTTCCCTCAAGAGTTGTTTGATTATTATTTTAAATGTTATTATTACATTTATAAAAAGCATGAAGGGAAGATATAGGATCGATGTTTATGTTTATAGACTAATTTTATGGGTTGGTTAATAAGACTTCATAAGATTCTATTTCGTTTGATGAGTTCTAATAAATATTATTTCCAATAATTATGTATCACTTTCATTCGCTTAACCCTCATCATTTTTAAATACAAATATTTTTTAATGTTTAATGGAAGAATAAGAATTGTAGCGAAAATTTTAAGAACTAGAATGTCATTCCTAGCAGATAAATGTAAAGAAAACGATAAGGAACATTTATCTACTAACTAAAATGCATTTTTTCTATTTGATTTCAGGTGAGATGCCTGAAACATGAAAATAAGGGAGGAATCAGATAAGTAATATATGGCCTTAAGATTCTTTAAAATTTTCGATATATATATCGAAAATTTTACAAAACCAAAAAAAAAAATAGGTTGCGATTATAATCGCAACCTATTTTTTTGTGATAGGATCTGCTGGACTGTAGAAAGGGAAAAAGAGGAAAATGTGCAGAAGATCAAGGGAACTGGATCACTAGGGCGTGGTGCAGAACCTAGATATATCATGTCTACATATCGTTTATAGTTGACTAGTTGATCTCTAGATCGGCTGACTAGTCTCCGGTTTAGCTCAAGTGGTTTAAATCAAGTCTATCTCGCAAGATAAAGTGGGTGTGTTCGAGGCAGACTACAGAGTAATGCAGCCTTGCAAGGTCATTCATAGCATCTTGCAAAGTCCCTACTCCAAGGATTTTGTATGCATCTTGCATAACTCTGATCACTGATATAACTGAATATCTTTCCGAGGGTGCAGAAATCTTTATAAATTGCGTAATTTTACCCGGTAGATAGAAACAAACAGCCATCATCATTCATCACTTTTACATCAGTATCCCTTTAGGCGTAGGGTAATTATTTTGTGTAATCAAAATAATTGAGCTAAAGTGATTGAACTTTCTTCAGTTTCACCAAGAATTATAATTACGCTCAAAAATTTCACACATTTAGAGAGATCGACTTGTCTTTTAAATGGGTTTTCAGCAATAAGGATTTATCTGATATACATATGATAATGCTGACGTGTAAAGCATAAAATCATCTAGAGGGTATACTAGTATACCCTCTAATGAAGAAATAGTTATTGGAGTTATTCGAAATGTTTCATAAAATTTTTAAAAGAAATGTATATGATTCCCAATTTGTATAAATTCAAAATTTTTTGCATAATTTTTAAATACTTTATTCTAAATACTTAATTTAAAAAATCGCTCTATAAGAGACTAAATTAGAGGTCTAACGAAATTTGCATGTATGCAGATAAGATTCACACATCCTATTCACGGAGTGAGAAAAAGGTTTCGAATTGTCTAAAATCCTTAGTCCTCTAATATTTGTACTTTTTAGCCGCAAAAACCGTTTGAGAACTGTAATTTGTACATAAATCATACAAACTTGCAGAATGTCTATAAAGCTTATGATATATAAAAAACGGTACTAAGTTGATTATCGACTAATAAATACAATAAATTCTAGAAATAATGTGTCAGCATCATTTATTGATCAGTGACTAGCGAAATTTACTTTTTACTCAAATAAAATTCCGTTATGGTTCTTGTATTTGTTATAGTGAAAGAAGCATTTGCATATATGTTTTTTTATCTACTTTTCACACTAATAAAAAATTGTGCAACATGGAATTGAGTTTCTAATTCTATGAAATAAACATGTATTTTTGTTTGATACAATTTGCGATTTATATTCAAATACAAATTTGCAATTTTAATTTAGTGACTTTACGAGCGACTTTAAAATGTTTAGATAAAACTAAAAGATTAATAGAGTTTTAAAAGGTGAAATTATTTATAGGTCGTAAATTTTGAACATTCTTTTAGTGGAGGCATACAAATTCTCTATAGTGTATGAATTTGTTTTGTAATTTTTTACTGTCAGCCAAATGCGTTGAATAAGAAATTTAGGTGAAATTTTAGTTTTTCGCGAAAGAAGTTTAAATGTTTGTCATTTTTTGGATGGAATTTTTCTAATACTTTCTCCGTTTAATTGATGTAATTCTCGACGGAAATAATTGCAGTGATTAAATCTATATTTGACTCTACATATAATGCCGAATTTGGAAGCTTTAACTACTTACAAATTACGACGCTGATGCTAAGAAATGTAAAAATGGAATAATGATTCGCCAAACGGTATTTACGAAAAAAAAGGTATTTATGTTCACCATCGTTAACATATTATCCTCTATTATATCCACTTGACTGCAAAATAATTGATAATAATTGACATCAATTTTGGCAGAGGCATGAAACAATTTATAACGTTTGAAATTTAACTATTAAAGTTTTATATTTGAGCAAAAAATTATGAATTATCTCCAGTATGCTGGGAAAGATATGAAGCTTGTATAAATAGATAGATAATCGCCATTTGTCATTTTTTGTAAGGTTATTGTCTACTGAAGTTTAATGTATGTCGAGATATAAAAGGTTTCTAATAACCTGCGAATTTAATTTTTGGGTCAATCATTTTGCTAAATGAGGTCATTCAATCTTGAATGATTCAGAGGTTTAACCGAGTAAGGATTTATTGCAGTTATACGTCTATTAAAAAACAAATTTCGATTAGGTTTAGTGATTTTGCTTCAAATAAAAATAAATATACAGTTTGTAGAAAAAAATATACATCATTTCAACGAATAAAAATTTAGATAATTAAAAATATCAAAAATAAAAATTCGCGTTTTAATTATTCCTATGTTTGAAGTTCATTGAAGTAGACTTTATTCATCTGAATTCTTTTAAAATCCTAGTAAAATGTAATTTAGGGAATTATAGAAACAAGCTTTTCAATCACATCAACTTTCTCGAAGGATTACTTTCATTTTAACTGTATTTGCATCAATTAATATATTGATCTTAAGCATGAGCAATATAAGCCTCTTTGATTTGCAAAGTTTTTATTTTTAACTTTCTAACCGTTTTAGAATTCTCTTTCTCTCTTAACATGAATTAGTAAGAATTTTACTAATAAAATTGAATCAGTAGCCTTACATTTGACTACTGAATTAGTAATTTCTCCACTTTCTATTAAATAAAATAATAGTAATGTTATTAATTCCTTCAGTAACGAGTTATAAATTCATTTAATGTGTCCTTGTTACTAGTTTCATGACTTCATGATTTCGAACTACGTATTTGGATTAGTAAGAAACTACTGTCAATTAATAAGATTTAGCTAATTCAAAATTCGTTTACTAGAGCCATTTGTAGAAAAATAATAATTAATTGTAACATTTCTACTAATTCAATAGAGTAAGGACTATTTATTTTACTAAAGAAAATTAGAAACAAGTTTACAACGAATCATTAGTTATCTACTAATGATTACATAGTATAATAAGTATTAAAATTTTTTCATTTATCCTATTCTGATACAAATAAAAGGAGCAAGTTAAAAAATGTTATGAACTTACATGTTGAATTATGTTGTAGCTTCCTCAGGCCTGCAATTGCGCTTCTGATTTTGATCTTGATCTTAAATCTTGAACACCAACACTCAATAAGATCCGATGCACATAAATGTATCATAAATCTTACATCTCAAAGAACAGTTTTTCAAAGATCTCACAAACATTACAGTTTTTTTTACTTTAATTTGCCGCAATAGAAAGTTGTCACGAGTATAGTAACACCTCTTATTGTGTGTCACTTAACATCGGTATCTTGCAGTTTAAATGCACTTTAGCTCGTTCCGCAGATGCTCAGAAACTACTTTCGCGAAGTAACTCGTGTTAATACTATTATCGAGTTTTCGCTTTTTCGATTTAATTGGAAAGATTAGTTTTCAGAGTATTCCTTCTGTTTATCGAACAAGTTTCTGTTTGATCATGTGTAAATTGTCCGATGTATCGATATCACCCTTTCGACCAGAAATAATCACGCACCGTTAAGCAATTACAGTGGGCCTTATTTATTTTACTCACTTTTTCAGTTTAAAACGTTTTAATAAAAATTCTCTTAAATTGTATGTCCACTCAAGTACATTAGATTGATTAAAAGCATTAAAAGCATACTGTAATTAATTGAGATTCGCTTTTAAAATGTACTCAATAATTTTAAGGATCTTCTTCAGCTGATACTCTTTCTTGGATTGTTGCCAATTCTTTTATAAATTAAATCCTTCTTGTAATCAATTCATTTTGTCTTAAAAAAGTCTTCACTTCTTTCTGATAAAAAGTCTTTTTTCACGTAAACTTTCAATTAAAGGACCAGATCACAGTTACTAGTTTCTTTATACAAAAAATAACTTAAAAATATCGGGAAACATGGTTCGTTTTACTATCCAAAAGTAATGACTTTACAACGCACTGGAGTAATAGAAAAAAAGTTCGCGATAAACCTTGACCACCCGGACGAATACTTAAAATCGATCATTTCGATCTGAGACCACGTGTTCTTCTTTAATCTATTTTTTTAAATTTAGTGAAAAATTCTCAAACATTGCTAATGAAGTTCCTAAACTACTCAGGAAAAAGTGCTTTATTGATAGTTATTTTTCTTCATTCACTAATATTTTGGCAGTTTTTTAAAAGTTTTTTTTTTTCAAATAACGAGGTAAGAGTAGATTTTTAGGAGGAGACGAGAGTAGGTGGTTGATCCGAACAGTGTGGTGGTCAGGTAGTTTGTGGCTGAGAGCATGAGCTGAGCTTACGATACGGTATTCCCCTCACTCTCACCAGATGATCTTCCTCTCTTTCTAGTACCTCCTCTCGAAGGTACTGTTTTCATCCTTGTTATTCTTCTTCTCTCTCCAACAATATATGCTCTTGGCACCATCTCTTTCTTTTATTTTTATTAATCCGCTCTCTCTTTCTCGCGTTACTGATAGTGGAGCGATTCCTCTCTATGCTTCTGTAACCATACAGTCACTTCTTCCTCTCTTGTGCCGCTCGTCTATATTGACTCCTTCCTCCTTTTCCGGTCTTCCATATGGTTATATATCGATGACCGTTATAAGTATATGAATGTAACTGAATTTAATAGATTAAAAAAGAAAGCTGATTTTTTTTTTCGATAGAAAATTTGATAAAAACCTAAAAAATATTTTTTCAATCCCTTCAATGTACCTATGCTAATTTACAAAAAAGAATATTGAACATTTTTGTAGAAGTATCTAAAGCCATATGGGAAACTGCAAAATAATTCAACAGGTACATTTTTTAGACAAAATAAGCTTTCATATAATCGCATATAATTGATTACACTTAATTGATCTCCCTGAACTTAAAATCTATTCGCGGAGAGCTGCAGAGGCTTATTGTGACCCCAGATGATAAAATCTGGTGCTTACTAACGCCTAATTAATTTGATATACCACGGGTGCAAAACGAGTATGCAGAAATAGAATCTATCATGTATTCTCCATCGTTAACAACCTGTCGTGCTGTGGTGTAAAAATTATGTAAAATATTATCATCTCTGACAGAAAAAAGTTTTTAAAAATATTATGAGGGGGTAAAACCGCGTCTTGTCCAATCGCGAGACAGATGAGATAATTGTGTTGGGAACTCGTGTCAAGTACTAACATCCGATCCATGATTTTCCAGTCTTTGAGGTATATTGCCTCCTCTTTATACCACACGTGATTCGAAAGATTTATTAACGAAATTGCCCTTTTTCGTTTGGTTTACGTATTTATTATACAGTGTAAAATATAACATGGGATATATGCACTTATGCAGTCTTAGGCGCCATGTGAAACTTTTATATGATGTTTAAAAAATAAAATTACAAAACTATCTGTGATGCTGTATTTATAAGAATGATTCAAAATGGATTAAACTTTATACAGTATATAAAAGCAGAATAATAGATACACTCAATCAATTAAATTTCAAATTCCACTACGTTTAAATAGGACTTGTTTTTACTTTATGAATGAAAATGTAGGTGTATGCAGATTAAGTGAAGATATCGTATGTGTTCCATTCGAGTGGATTGCATGCTACTTTTACCTGCCTAACTACTACTTGCTTGCCACACCACACATTATAAATGATCGTAACCTTCACATTGACTTTCAGAAAAGTGCAGTGACTCAGAATACTTTTTGCTATGGAAAATTGATTCTATCTCAAACTTGCTTGAAATCAACCTTTTTATAATTATACGTATATGATTTCTTATTTATGAAATCTAGGAAAATTATATGTAACTGCAATTAATTAATGAAAATGTCGATTCAATGGAAAAATGAAGAAACCTGTAACACACCTAAAAACCGCGACTTAATTTGCAATATTTATATATATATATAATCTGTGGCTACTACTTAAATTAAAATTTTCATGTGCTCACAAAATATGTACGACTCTTCTCTAGCCACCACAACTTCTTGCTTTTGCCACCGGCATTAATTCCATATGCAGCAATTTAACTAGAGAATGATTAAAATGAAAAGACCACGTAATTACAAACTGTGTGTTTATATGACATTGACAGTGTCATTGCTATTATGGTAACAAACAAGCGCACTTAGATATGATGAGGCTTCGTATGACATGATGAGCTTTCATTATATAGTATATTCCCTAGGAAAGTCCTAAACTTTACGTGACGATGCAAGTATATCTTATAGTATCTTGAAACCGTGGGGGCCTCGTAGACCCCGCTATCTGATTGCTAATTGTAAGTGCTAAGATGTCGCTTTCTTAGAGTTCCGAGTTCCTGGGCACGAGTTTTCTTCTCTCTCCTCTCTCTCACACATCTCCCCGACTGCTTCCTAGACAGATGGTCGCTTTACCACATGTTACCTAACTGTAGGGTTCCTTTAAGTACATACTTCTATGTACTTGGTCTTGGAGGCAGCCTTTCTTCCTCTGGTGCTTAGATGCTTAGAATCTTAGATTCTAAGGCTTACGAAGAAAGAAAAGCTTACGTGTGAAATATGATATTCCTATTTTTGCATTTCTAAAAAGAATCGAGAGAAATCAGAAATTTAAATCAAGAAATTTAATCAGAAATTAAAAGTATTATAACCGAAGAAAGATTACCCTAATATGAAACTTTTTTTATATTTTTCTGCAAGTATTTTGCGTTTTCTATATGTATTCAATTATTTTTTCTGCTGGAGACTGGAAAGAAATTATAGTTGATGTCTTGTAATCAAAAACGAGATTTTCCGTTTAGTGAATGGCCTGTTTTGTAAGAAATGTTTTAATTTTTCTGATTCTAGGTTAAACAAATATTTGCAAACTTGAATGGTAAGGTCAGTCGAGTTCAAATGATTCCGATCGCTCATTCTCAAATTAATTGACTTGTCTGACTCCTCGCTGACAGACGAGCAGGTTCTTCTACTTCCGAAGAACCTCCGCGGCAAGAAATGCATAATTTTTCACAAGACCGGTGCAATAAACGTCCTAGTACAATCGCAAATTTTTTGTACTGTAATGAAGTTGTAAATGTAGAATTTATTCTTCACGATAGAAAGCTTACCTTCTTGGAAATATTACGAGGTTTGCGATAATTTTTGAAAGAGGTTGACTAAGAAAATTGACTAAAGAACCACAATTCTTTGGACTTCTTTTAAAATCCTTTGAAATGTTTTAACATCATTCAGAATCCCTTGATTTCGAGATTGGAAGAATATATTTTCACTATAATCGCAACCTCTTTTTTACGATAGGATTTGCATTTTAAATTAAAAACGATGATAAAATATTGATTCATTTGTATTGAAGATAATTCTGTATAATAAGAAAGAAACTTGTATTGGTTGTTTTTATTTTTAGTTGGACAAAATAGAATTGGGAAAAAGTATTTCATTCATTTGAATGTTTACAACTTCTGGTACATTAATCATGCCCGGTAAATTTAAAATTATGATTACAAAATATAATATAAAATGCTTTTATGATGAGTTTCCTGACAAGGGTACAATTTGAATTTAAGGTTTGAAAATTTTGCAGGTTTGAGTGGGACAAGATTGACCAAGAATAAATTGATTGTCGATTATTAATGATGACATTTCTTGATTCGGAATTGCAGGAAACATTTTCCAGATTTTACGAAAATATCCAATGATTGTTATTAATCCACAGAATGATATAATTGGTCCGCTGATGATACGATGTTGTTGCAGCTCATTGCACTCTTGGGAATAGAATTCCCGTTTTTGGAAGCCTCATAATCATAAAGTGGAGCCAACCAGTTTGCTCAGCAAGTTTTATGAAGAAATAGTATTCAGAAAAGGAAGTAGTTTTTTGTTTTCGAAGACTAATACTGAATATGATTTCCAATAAATCTAGAATTACATCAAATTGAATCAAACTTGAATTACAAATTGTTATTGTAACACCTAGTTTAATTTTGCAATAATGTGTGCAAAGAAACACAACAAAATGATTGTATCTCACGTCCGAAATTAATGTTGATAAATTGATACTATTAAGCCGAGTATTAATTACGAAAATTTTGATGAAATATATGCTTTCTCGATTTTACTCCTGCTAGAGTATTTTCACGTGTTCCAATTTTTATCAGCATAAAAATTGATCATCCATTTGTCTGCGTTCATGCTCTACTAATCAATTGTAATTACATTCAGAGAGCATGTGATTTTTCAAGTGCCAAAGAAACTAATATGTTGCAGATTAAACCTGACTATATTCACTTATCAATTAGCTTATCAGAAACTAATTAATTAAAACTATTGTTTTGAAGAATATATTAATGTCAAAATAGTATTTAATATTCATAAAACATTAATTTATAAAATTCAATATTTTTACAGCATCTTTTTTTATTTCTTCAATGGAATCAGTGCGATAAATGGAATTTCAGTACTATTTATAATTAAAGTAATTTGATTAAGATTTAATTATATCATTATTAAATATAAGGGATATATAATTAATTACATAATTCATTCATCTAAATTTTATTTCTACTTTCAGTATTTAATTTATTTTATTTATTTAATGTATCGGAATTTTTTTTTCAATTATTAGTAAAAAGTAAAATAGTAAATGCTTAATTTCGTTAATATAATTATTACATCTTGTAATAAGTAACACTATCAAATTTATTAGTGAAAAAAAAAAATTTGTCAGAAGTGGGATTCGAACCCACGCCCTCAAAGAGGACCAGAATGCCCAGAACTCAGCGATAGCTGAGAAGGTTTGAAAAGCCTTGAGTCTGGCGCCTTAGACCGCTCGGCCATCCTGACAGTTGGAGACAGTTGCGAAAAGCTCAGATATCTATTGCACATCAGAATCAGAGCCGTCACAGTATGGGGACGTAAGGGGCACTACTTCAAGGTCGTCAATACAGTCAATACTGAATAATTCTAGAATGAATACAATTTTTCTAAATTTGGTATCAACAAATATTAGAAGCACATTTTGTTTTAAAATGTTTCATTTTTGAACCAAAAACAATAAACAATAATTATAAATTCTTTGTAACAAATCAATAAATGTTACAATTATTAAAGATAGTTAAATATTTTATAATATCCAAAATTCATCAATTGTAAAATATTCTGAAGGTTAAAAAAAAGTGAAATAAACAATATTAAGAGAAAATTTTGTAAAAAAATGTTTCCGCCCGGGATCGAACCGGGGACCTTGTGCGTGTGAAGCACACGTGATAACCACTACACTACGGAAACGGCGATGCTACGGAAAGTTTATAAGCGATATTTAAACTGGAGATGATAAAACAGGATTTGACTTTAACCACAAAGAAATTTGAATTCTGTACTTTTTACCAACTAAATTAATAGATTATATTGAGTGTTAAATAATCATGCTTTAAATGGACTCTTTAATATATAAAGATAAAACTGAATAAAGATGTGTATTTATAAATCTATATGTCTCTCATTCTTTCTAATTTGCCTCAACACTTCTTTTAGTTCTATTTTTAAAAAACATTCTTAAAACATATATTGATTACATTAATTAGATATTAAGTACATTTTTAAGTAACTTTATGTCATCAGAAAAATAAGGGCTTTGATAAAATATTACTTTTGCCCCACCGTTTGGCGTGAGAACGTGGATATAAGACGCACTTTCTGTTCTCAGGTGTGGTCAGGTTTAGTTTTTTGTCAAGAAGGGCGAGATTTATCGCTTCGTAAGACCATTATATTGTTCATTAATGTCTCTACTCGTTCATAGTTGATTCTCAGTGTGCGATACACATATAGGATTGAATCTAGGCCCCTGATGTACCTATGTCTGGAAACTGGAAGTTGACCATCTTCACCACCTCTGTGGAAAATAATTTCCCAGAAACAGAAATTAAATTGGCTCTCAAAAAATTAACAAGTCTGTTAATGAAAAAGGGCAATTATTAAAACTTTTTTAGCGATCCTCAAATTAAACCTAAAAGGAAATTAGATAATTAGAATTCAATAAAAATAATGTTTCCTGGAATCAAATCAACATCAAATTAACATTATTTTAGAAACATTTTCAGATTTGATAAATTTCTTGACTGAATTTGTCTGGAGAGTCTCATCTGAAAACAAAACCTCGTTGGGTATTTTTCTTATATTATCTGAATTTGTTGATCTTGAAAGAATACATTTGATTCGCATGTAACCATCTTTCAAATGTCTATTTACATCAAATCACAATTCAAATTTCATGGTACGATACCCTTGAATAGATGGGTACTATCTTGAAAATATGAATCAATGAGTTTATGAAATTCCGTAGGCCATGTAAAATCGATTCGATCTGGGAAATTCTTAGAGACTGTTATATACTTAACATTCTCTGAAACAGATTTTCAAACAGAGAGCATAGATGAAAACCTACATAACTTCTGGAAGTAAATTATATTTATTTAATTTGTTTTAAACTACCTTGTTAATACATTTCGTAAATTGAATTAAATTAGATTTATAATTGTGTTGGTGTAGGATATATAGGAATATAACCATTTAATTGCACAATATACATTTATTTACAAAAAATACAGTAATGAATATGAATAAAAGCGATATAACGCACAAAATAAAAATTTTCTATCTTAAAGTAACCTTTCATCAAAATTAAAAAAGGTTTGTTAATTAAAACTAAATTAAAAGTATAACATAAAGAAATTAAGAGTACAATATATTTTACTAAAATTATATAAATGCACACATTTAAAAATTTCTAGACTTGTCCAAAAACTTTCAGTCTAAATAAATTTTCAGTCATTAATACTTGAAAGGTTAATTTTTTAATTACCTAACTGTAATTCAGTCAGGTATACAGAAATTCTCCAAATTTAATTTTAAAATTAAAATTCAGTCACATTTTAAATTAAAGATTATTTTGTGATTATAAGTGTATTATATTATACTTGGTAAGCACATGTAAGTATTTTAGTTTCTTCATTCAATTTTAATGAATTTTTCTTCAACAAACTTCAGGCAATTATTATAAGAAATAAAAATTTTGAAAAGAAATTTTAAACACAAATTGTTAAAATTAAAAAAAAAAATTATGTTCGGGAGTTTGAAATTTTCGGAATTTAATTGAGCCTAGTTGTACTTTAATTAATGTAAGAAATAAATAATTTAAGAATTTTTGGCAGAAATGCGTAACAGTTTTATAATTATTTAATGAGATGTTAATTTTTAATCAACAAATTAAATAATTTAGCTAGTTGGATCAAAACGATGAATAATTATCTAATGAAAGGCTGATTACATTTTACAATTTTCAATTGGAAATTTTAAGGCAAATAAAAAATAAATCTGAAAGTAATTAATCTAAGGATCGAAACTTTGTCTCAAATATTTCTTATACTTAAATATTATTTTTCATTCCAATATTATCATACATCTCACAATAGAATCTTTAAAATTACTGATCAATACTTATTATGGCAGAAATTTTATCAGCTTTTCTCATTAACTATGTAAATCGTTTTAATTAAATGCCTTATAGTGTCTTTATTTGACTAATATTTGAAATGTCTTATATGTATTAAATAAAACTTAAACATGCTCTCACAAAACGTTTAAAATGGAGACCAGAAATAAAAAGTATAAATTTGCATTTTGCAAATATATGCAAAAACCCAAAACGGGGTTTATTCTTTATCACAGATATCGTCTATGAAAAATATATTTTCTTTAAAAATATGAAATCGATTCGCAAAGAAAATAGTTGACATGTATTTCTAGGATATATACCTTAAGGAAATTAAAATATTAAAGTATTTCTTTGAACAATACGAATTAAATTAACTACTACCGACCTCATTTTTTCTGAATAATTAACTTATTTTTCTCCCTTGTAACTTTCGTTGCTCGATTGTTCAGATTCCCACTTGCTTGAGAAAGTTTTTTCTGTAAGGACTCAATTTTTTTATGACATTTCGCAATTTCTGAATCTTTCTCGTGATCCGAACTGCTTGAGTTCTCAGCCATATGCCTCAAAAGTGTAGTCTTATGACGCTCGAAATTCTGTTGCATAACAACTACTCTCTTTTCTGATTCCATTTTCTGTTTTTCTAAATGGTGAACCCAATATTTAATTTCCCTCTCCAAATGTTCATTTCGTGCTGATAATTTTGTATTCTCCAATTCCAAGGCTCTTAAAGTCTCTTTCAATTCTATAACTTTCATAAAGTATTTTTGAAAGATATTCTTCATTTCCCCATCTGTCAATTTTGCCAAATTTTCTAATACTAACTCTCCATTCATTCTGTGGTCTTGATCTTCACCGGATGTATTCCTTCCACAGATCATTTCATTTTTGCGTTCGATAATTGCGTCAATGGCTTCTATCGTTTCTCCGCATTCAAGAAACTTCCATTCTTTGTCGGTCGTCCAAGGTTGCTCGTTCTTCAACTTTGTCTGCTCATCCACTAAACAATCCTTTCTGGATCTCAGATTTTGAATTTCGTGCCTCAAAACCTCTTTCTCATTTGTATCTGCAGTTTTATCAAGATCCATAGATTTTTCTTTTAGAATGTGATCTATGTGTGATATCCTAGCTCTCATATCTAATAAATTTTTATTTTCACCGGTGCTTTCGCTTCTCGATTTTGCAATCTCATCATCACTCTCAGATTGGATCTCTTTTAATTTCGATGCTGTTAAAGTATACTTTTCTTTTAATTCTCGAATTTTTCTCTGATCTTCGACAACCTCATCTTGTAAATGCTTTTTAAGACGCTCCTCCTTCTGAAGCTGACGTTTCAACTCTTCCATTTGTTGTTTAGAAGCAAAAAGAGAAGCTTCTAACTCGCTAACTCTTTTTGCAGAATCTCCAGCTATTTGCGCTATTTTCTCTAAGTCGACCAACCTCTGCTTGTAGTGAAAAGCCATGTTTTCGAATAGTTCAATTTCCTTCTTGTGTGCTGGTCTTTCCCCTGTATCGTTATTCCTAAATGCACCCTGAACTTGTGCCAATTGTGTTTTAGTATTGTGCTTTAATATCTCCTCCTTCAATTTGACTGTCTTCCGTTGGAATCTTTGTTGCGCACTCGCCCTAGTATCAGAATTCTTTATCATCTCGGCTATAAAACGTTCCTTGATTTCTATCGTCGACTGCAACTCTTCGATTCGTTTGTGAGCACCCAGAAGGTCAGATTGAATTTTTAAAATTTTCTTCTGCTTTGTTTTATTGTTTTTAGTTAAAGTTTTTAATATCTTGACGGGACCAGGGCTATCCGAATTTCTCAGAGGATTCATTAAAAAATTTTGAGGATTGTTGATCTGTGCTCTCATTGGTATTTCGTCATTGATATTTCGTGATTCGATGTCAAGATTGTGTGACATTTCAGTGTACTTCGAAGCTGTGAAACTATTGGATGAATCCATATGAATATTTTGATTCTGAGTCAGTTTTAAATTCTCATTGAATGCTAACAAACCATTGCTCATTTCGGAACCAGGAAGCATTGAGTTTCTTCTCATGTTTGGATTTCTTCTGGGAATAGGTTTAATAATTGGGGCGGAATCGTTGTTGTTCCCAGCCATTTGTGGAAGAGAGGAAATTATAGGGATACTCGACTCCATAAATTCATCTTTCTTTAATTCTATAAGCTTATCGGTCTCCGCTTTAAATTTTTTCATACATTCGTCGAGTTTTTCCATAAAATCAGGATTTTCTGAATTAGTGTCGCTTTGACCTTCGTCTTCGTCATCTTTTTCCGATATTTCACTATCGGATTCAGAGCAACTTTCAGTTCTGTCTCGATACTCCAAACGATTTCCGGATTCATCGGTCTTATCGTCTGTTTCTGTAACTTCCTCGATTATTTCCAAAGATCTTCTTGCATTTTCTGCAAGACCTTGGAAACTAGCTGTGTCGTCGCTGGTGATGCATTCTTCGTATTCTTGCTTTAAACACAGCCATTGCTCTATTTGATCTTGCTCGGTGTGGGGCAAAATGTTGCTGACGATGAGTTTGTTAAAGAGACCTTCTGCATTGGAGACTAGTTTTGACCATTGAGTAGCTGCGAATTCAAGTCGGAAAATGTCTGCACTCGAACTGCGTTCTCCTGAAGTAGCTGAAGTCATAGTATCGTGCATTTCATCTCCAAGTGGTTCACTGTCTTCTTCGATAGGCTCAGATCGGTGATAATAATGCGACAAGTCCTCCATGTACTGAGCATAATAACGTTGGTTGTCCATTATCACTTGCTGATGTACCCAAGGCGTGTAGTGCATCATATTCGAGCTCGTGAATTTCTCACGATGGAAGTTTTTCAATGGTTCACCTTGTCTCATTTAAATCTGCAGTTGTAGACAATTAAATCACTAAAAAAGAAAAAAAAAAACACGTTTAGTTATAATAAACTTATTATTAGATTATTTGGATAAATATCGATAATAATAAATATTTGTTGACAAAACTGGGTCATTTATCTCAGTTTTGTAAATGGTAAATGGCTTAGCTTTAGCGAAAAATATTTATTATTGCAAATGTAACGTTGGCGAAACTAAATTGCTCTTATGGTAAAGTATCCATGCCCTTAAGAGATTTAAAAAGACTAAAAAATTAAAAAAAAATTCAAAGCATTCTAAGAGATTTTATTTATTTTTAAGGACTTTAATGGATTTTTAAAACAGTTAAAAACAATTATTAAAAGGAATTTTGAAAGACTTCTACAGAATTCATTATATTTCAAGAAACCTTAAAAAATTTCATGTGATTTTAAGGAATTTACAGGAACTTAAAGAGATTTTAATATATTTCAGGTTATTTTAATGAATTAAATAGGGATTTCAAAATATTTTAAACGATTTCAAAATATTTAGAATGATTTTAAAGAATTATGATGGATCCTAGAGAATTTCAATTTTTTTGAAAAGGATTTTAAGTCAGTTCACAGAAGAATTACATACATTATTAAAGCTTAATAAGGACCTTTAAAAAGTATAATAAATAGTTTTCCAACGATTTAGAGGCCCCGAAATTCCACTCAGGAATTGAGAGAAAGGGATCTATATATGATAACAAAAAAGAAAATAAAACAAGAAAGATGATGTTGAGGTTATGTATTGAAATCGATCATTTGGTCTTTTTATTATGTTGCTCTAATCCTCGTACTTATAGCAACTACAGAAAAGTTATACTTAAATTCTTATAATCATCTAAAATATCAAAATTCTGCCAAATAAATGAGATATACAATATAACCGTAAATTTGAATCCGAAAATCGAACAATTTTTTGTCCATAATTAGAACACTCTATAAATCAGCTATAAATTGTATTGTACATAAAAGATTTTATGTAAATATGGTTATATTCATGAAATCTTACCGGCACTAATATCCAGTTTTCGTAATTCACACATTTCAAAAGAAAACTATCAATAATATAATCAGGATATAATGACAGCAATCACATCAATGATATAGCAAGCACTGGAATGACTGGAATCTGCTGCAGGAATGCTCCAAAAGCTAAGGTGAACGCCTCAATGCGGGCCCCGAACTCTGCTGCGCATGTGTCGCGCTCAGTATCCGATTGGTTGCTATTCGCGCGCAATTTGAAATGCTAAAAAATATTATGCATTTCAAATTACGCGCGAATAGCAACCAATCGGATGTCGAGCGCGACACATGCGCAGTGAACGGAAAAGCCGCCATTACATTTATGAAGCAGTGGCAGCAGTGGTGTACCCATTTTCAAATTCTGTTAGTTTAATACGGATTTAATGAGATTTTTAATTTCAGTAGGAAAGTATAATTCAGATTTTTTTAAAAATAAAGAACATTATATCATCAAAA
The DNA here is from genome assembly GCA_904066005.1 of Synergus itoensis. NCBI lineage: Eukaryota > Metazoa > Arthropoda > Insecta > Hymenoptera > Cynipidae > Synergus > Synergus itoensis. The sequence continues at coordinate 2,795,031 of CAJFCP010000059.1, read as the reverse complement.
TTATAAAAAATAAATTTAAACTAAGTAGATTCGAAAATTTAAGTACAAAATGATAGAGAACTTATTTTTTTATACAGTTGGATGCACTGTCAACAGTGAGTTATACATGTGTATGCACGTACGTAAGTATGTCATATGTCATATGTCATTCTATCATCTGTTCTTGTTGATAAGTGATCATTATCAAAGATATTATATCTTTGTAATTGTGTCCTTTTGGATCAAATGTACACTTAAATGTTTCAATTTTTTAACGGAATCAATCAAATTTTCATATCAGTCAGGAACACAAATTAGATATGTTTATGTTTACATATTCACATCTTGCGTGAAATATTCAAGCTTCACGTGTTTTTCATCACAATGAAAAGTGAATATGAGTGATTAATTGATTATAAATGTAAAAAAGCTAAAAGATGCTTCATAAAGTCTTTTTATTTTGAAATATAATATTTTTCAAAAAATCCTGTTTCTGCTCATCGTGTTTGATGTATTTGGTACTTTGGTTAACTTAATTAGGATCGTGAGGTTAGATCGCAGGACTCGAAACGAATCAAACTTGGTTTACTTTCACGAAAAAATCAAAACGTGATTTGTGTTTGCGTGCGCGCGTCACATTCATGGAATTTGCACGAAGTGCTGCTGACATTCGCTTCTCCGGACTCCGGTTCCTGCGTCAGTGTCAGTGATTACGGTGATTACTGAACTCGAAAAAGAATAGCGCGTGTTGTAATTTTTTTTGTAGAAATAAATCTCGGCAAAATACAGATTTTATCTCGATTGTGTGGACTTAATAAGTGCTTTGATAAACACACAACTAGATCATTAATTGTCTACAGTAGCAATTTTTTCCGTGCGAGGACATCGCGCGATATTATCATAACCTCTACTCCGAAAAAGGTCAAGCCTGCAATTTAAATCTGGGGTAAGCTAGAAAACATAATTAATAATTAGTTGGCCTTTAATGAAAATGTGTTTTCCCCCTATCGTTCTGTATTTTGTTTTCTAATCGGGCTATATCATTTGGTAATTTTATTTAGACACGGATATCCTTGTCTATTAACTGGACAATAACCAAGATAATACAAGATTGTAGTTTTTTATTTTATTCTATTGGAAAATGTGAGTCGGATAACTTCTGGTAGTTGTTTGTTGGTATAAGAATGAACAGATGTTACAAATTTTATGTGGTTTCATAATTTTATTCGATTTTTTTACTGCTGGTATGAATAAATTTAGAAATCGATAAAAAGGAATATTAACTGATTTTTCCCAAACTATTGTTCCGCAATGTTGACCTTTTAACTGAATCGTTTGAATGTCAGTGAAAAATTCTATTTTTTTATTTTTAAAGCTTGACTAATTCGAGAAATATGAAAGCTACTTGATCCTTTGCCTTAACCTTTTTTCTTAAAACTAAGCAAGACTGTCTATTAACATGGTAGTCATAAAAAGTTGAATAATGTGTATTTTTCAAATATGTACTCCATCTTTAAATATTTAAGTGCGCAAGTGTTTTCAAACTTTGTATAATTTATTCACGATCAAGTTTTTTTTTTATTATGTCTTCTAATTTAAGTTCATAAATATAGCTTCAACTTGTTTATGTCCCATATGTCACTGCGAAGTAATAAAAGAATATAATTATCTCTTGAAATTGCAAAAAGGTATCTAATTTTCAGTTTATAGAAAATGTGAAACCATTATTCATGACTTGAATAATTATAATGCTGACCGAAATACCGAGATAAAGAGTGAAAACATTTTGCTATGACTTAACTTCCGCTAAACTTTCTATTCCCGTATAACACTTATAAATATCTTTTTACTGTAAAGAAGTTCCTTGACAGAAGAAAATCAATTTAATCTACATTTTTGCATTGTAATGGAAAATGTATATTGAATTTATATAAGCATTCTTTACAATCAGAATTTAAATAATTTAAATTATATGGTAATCACCATAAGAGCAAATTTATTTTCGCCAATCACAAGCATTTTCCAAATATTTTTAAAAATCCTCAAGATAAAATTATGACTCTACAAAATTTTATTTTAATAGGTTCGAGGGTGTGGACACTTGTTCTTATGATGAAATATTACATGTCTTTAAAATCTTTGAGGTTAGATTAATTGAAAATTTTCATTATTAATTAAGTATTATTTATTGTTCTAGTGTGGTGTAGGTTCTAGGTAGAAAAAATGGAAAAAGCTCAGGAAATGCCACAACCCGGCCCAACAGTGCCATCAGCTCCTCTGCCGACAGCTCCACCTTCTTATGAAGAAGCTGTAGCTCAATCTGGATTTGTTCCTAATCTATCGAGTAATCCACCATATCCAACAGGTGGACCGCAAATGTCTATGCCAACGCCATGTAAGTGTTAAAAATTCCTATTAATTAACTGGTGGTGAAATCTATAGAAGACGTGACAAGCTTTGCTTGTCTTAAACATCGCAGTTTTTCTTTTTATTTTATGACGTGATTGAAGCTCTGAACGAATTTTTGTATTGATTATATTGTAAATTTGAAATATGTAGTTTTAAAATATTGATACATTTGCACTGAAAATAATTCCGTATGAAAGAAACTTGTAATGCCTATTTTTATTTTTAGTTGGAAGAGTATTTTTGCATAAAATATAATTGTATTTTAAATTTTTACTGATATGAAAATATATTTCTAGTTGTGCAGCAAGGAGGACCGGCACCAATAACAGTGCCACCAGCTCAAAATAGTGCACCTTATCCAACACAATATGCAGTACCGCAGACTTTCTCACCTCCTTCACAGGAAGTTAGAATAGTTCATCATCATGTAGCTGTTGCTTTAGGACCAAATGCTGTAAAAATGAAGTGTCCAACTTGTCATGCCGATATTAAAACAACAACAGTCTCAGATCATCAACCCAGTGCTCATATCTGTTGCATCATCCTGTGTCTGCTTGGGTAAGATATATTATTCTCATACACCTAATTTATTGAATGCAAACGTATCTACTGTATATTATCGAAGCTACGTGATTCATTTTTCAATCACAAGAGCGCACATGCCAAGAAACAAATCAAGATTTTTATACGAACTGCTTTTACTGCAATTTATTAATCAAATATTTGTCATTCCGTTGAAATGATATTTTGATGTCTCCATTACTGTTTAATTTTCTTCTTAGATCCGGAGTTATTCGTTCAAGATTATTAGATTTCAGGCGTAAAATATCTTCAATCAGTTCGTAGTTTAAAGGTCTGAAGTTGAAAATTTTCCCAGGCTTTCAAATTGAAATTATTTTCTTTGGCTTGATTTAAACGAGTTGATCCAACGACCAAGTCGTTTTCAAAATTTATGGAATCTATTAAATTTAGCGTATTGAGTAAATAGGATGGTATAGTTTATAATTAGGATTTAAGTGTAAATTGTAGAGCCTATTTACTATTGCTCAATTTCTGGTTACAGATGTTGCCTCTGTTCGTGTCTGCCATACTGCATGAGCGCCTTCTTGAGCGTCCATCACTTTTGCCCTAATTGTAAAACTTATATCGGAACATGGAAAGGTTGATTTCATTAGGTTTCTTATTATCTATGCTGAGATAATACGTTAAGGTTAATTTTGACGCGCTCTGTAGATCGAGATAAAAGTCTATTAGACGAACAAATCTATAAGTATTTGTTATCTATTAGCATACGATCTTTATAGATTTTTCAACGCTATAAATGAATGAAGAATTATAGAATGTATAGTAGGAATTTTTATATTACAATTGTAAGAATGAATGAGATTGACCGTTTGAGATTGAGAGGATGTCGATTCTAAGATATGATAGATACATCACTTTTTTTATTCATACTTTTATATTTTGTTCAAGATTATTTGTACGTTAGATGTTTATGTAGGAACTAGAATATTCTAGTTCTAGGCGAAGGCGTTTAAGCGCGCGCCTTAAAACTATTTTGGATGTCTTTGAAATTCCTTAAAAATTCCTTAAAATCGGTTATAATCTCTTGAAATCTCTTCAAATTCCTTGGCATACTTCTCAAAATTTTTTAATTACTAGAAAATTCGGAAACTCTTCTGAATTGTTTTGAAATTCCTTTAAAATTCCTTAAAATCAGTTGGCATCTCTAATCCCGATTCTAAAGTACAGGCGGCGAAAAAAAATCTAACCTATATTCTATATATTCGGAAATTGTGGTTTAAAAATTCTCTTCAAAATATAGAAATAGCAGAGATCGTATATTTAGAAAATATTTTAAGCACGATAAATCGACACAAATGTGAGCCTCATCTGAGTGAGAAGTTTAGGTGTGAATAATGAGATATTCTGGCAGAATAATATTTATTAATAGCATCAGAAAGAAACTTGACATCTTGAATAGGGGTTTATCAATCATTATCCGATATGGATAATATAAGCAAATCCTTTTTTTTTAGAAGAAAGCAAGTTTTGTAGAATAATTCGTAGAACAGAAATTCAAGGTAAATTGGGATTGTTAAAAAAGTTAATGTTAAATGATGCAATTATTTATTTGAAACCTTGTATCTTTAGATACTAGATTTCTTGGACAATGCAATTTTTTTCAATCCTTTAAATATATCTTTAAATTAATTGACAAGCTATACTAAAGTTTATTGAATTAATTACTACAATTCATTAATTGAAACTTGGCTATTTTCTATCAAAGAAGGATACGCCTAAAATCAGTTTCAAGTGTGTTGTAAAATATTTACAGTTAGTATAATCAAAGTTATAATAGACCTGCCAAGTAATTGTAGTTTATAACAAAAGAACAATGATGCATTTAATTATGCTCAACAAGCTTTTTAGAATCTCGAAAAACATTGTTTTTTGAATTTTGCATTTGAATCTGTATGTGATACCTTATCTGCTTCAATATTATGAATAGATATATTATAAGGTTTGGAATTATACCAAAAATTATTTGTTCCTCAAACCGAGAAAATGAGGTTTCAAAATATAAAGAACTTTTCTGAAAATTTTCCAAAAAAGATGATCTCAATTTAATATTTTTAATTCTAAGCATTTGCTTTTCAATGTGCACAAAAAACTAATTATTAAGAATTTTTTAATCTTTTTCTTCACAAGTTATATTATTAAACAATTCAATTTTCTAGCACAAGAAAAGAAGTTTGAAGTTAAAAAAAAGTTTATAATTATTTAAGTACAGAATGGAAACTGAGTTGTATAGAAGGGGAAATAATTTAGAAACTTTTGATTGGAAGAACCACAATTATATATTTTCATAACAAAATTGATGTTTTATACATTAATTTAAATGATTCTCATGTCCGTGAAGTGAAGTGTGTTGCCGATTATAGATGATTTCAGTTGACTTGATGAGATGCCGAAATTATGGGAATTTTTGTGTTTTTAATTTGATTTATTGTTGAGTGTGTGAGAAACAACATAATTATTGCAAGGGAAATAATTCTGAATAACGGATCATAAAGAACTATGGAAATATTAATTTTAAGTTGATCAGCCATATATGCTTCCATATAGAATTATTAAAGTTAATAATATCTGTAAGTGATAAGAATACAAAATGCAATCAAGGATTGAGTGAACAGTGATCTTTAGGTCGCCTTTTGGTGATCTAATCGTGCAAAATGTTTAAGTTAAGAGAAGGTTAATACGGAAGTAATGTCTAGTATATCTTGATTACCATGATTCTATGATACATTACTTATTTTAATATCGCTACGTATTTATATTATGTAGAATAATTCATCAGTCTCAAAGGTACCGGAAATTTATCGGTAACTTTTTGATTCAACTTTTATTTACGTGTGATGTAATTTCTATCAAAGTCATCCAATAAACGTACATTTTCATTTGTATTAAGAGGGAGAAAGTTTTTGAAACTTTATTTCTGAAAACCTTTTAGTTCGTTGAACTAATTTGTAGTTTTAGATTTAGTTGAATTTAGTTCATCGGCTAGTTGCAGACAAGCAGACTTGTAAAGTGAACTCACAATTCTGAGTGGTAGTGTATCTAGAGACACGTTATTGTCACTAAGAGTAGTAGTTTGTAAGAAAAATGTTTTATTTTGTATAAATTCAATTCTTTCAAATCGGCTGATAAATGGTTTGGTTTTCACTGACAAGTATATAACAGTTGATAGTAGAAATTACGTCATTGTAGATAGAGAGATAATGTAGGCAGTGTCTTAGTTAATAGTTTCTTTGAAATTAAAAAATCACCTTTATAAAAGAATTAACTCGCTAGAGAAATGTAGATTAGCGAGGTAAAAGATTTTCGAGTTTTTCCAGTATTTTTCCTGGGAAAAGCTGTTGTTGGGCGACAGATGACAATTCCATGTCGATAGGTTTAGTGTCATCGTAAAGAGCAGGAGCTTCGGCGAGAATTGCAACGGTTCCGACGAGAGAGGCAAATGTAAAAATGTAAAGAAAGAGGCGATCCAATACCATTGCTACAAATCCCCAGTCCTGGTCTTCCTGAAAATCCAATTTTAATTCCAGCTTAGAATTTAAGATTTAATCTTCATATTCTTAATTTTTATTATGGAATTTTTTTAGCACTTTGGAGGGAATAGTTTTTTAATATTCTCTTTGTTTAATCTTGGTTTTTACTTTTAACTTACAGCTTCAAATTCATCGGTACGCTGCATATGATGTTGGATGAACATTACGTTGTGAAGAGCCTTTTCCAATTCAAAAGGATATTTTTTTCTTGGAGTAACATCACTCATCGATTCGTCTAAACCGGACATGACTGTTGGAAGACCATTGTAACCAGCTAGACTGCCAACAAGGAATCTGTTGTGTGCTGTTGTTGTGTGTAAGCCATTACAACCTATAAAAAATTATTCACATATTCATTAATTTAGAAAAAGGAGTTTCTTTTCCAAATTTACTACATTGTAAATAATTGGAAACTCTTGAATTAATTTGAAACTCTTAATATGTAATTCCCTAAAATCACTTGATATCTCTTGAAATTCCCTTAAATCCCTTAAAATCTCAAAGTTGGCTCCCTACGCGCACAGCGTGTTGGCTTCTCACTGGAGAAATGCCATTGGTCGATTTTGAATTGCGCGCCAGATTACAGCCAATGGCAGAATTTCTCCAGTGAGAAGCCAACATGCGCTGCGCGCGCAGCTGGGCCTCACAAAGCTGACTGGAGGGAGTTGAGTAGAGAGGGGGAAAAGAGAAAGCGTAGACGAGCAAGGAGGAGGACTGAGGAGTTCAGTTCGCTCCCGACTCTCGTGGGGTCTGTATGGTTGGAGTGAAAAACCGCGCTTCCGCGTTCGCGAATAATTTTATATTCTTGAATATCCGTAATAATGTTAAAGTAACAAAGCTTATTTTTTCCGGTAGTTTATTAATAAGTGCTTTTTCAATTGTGCAGTGTTTTTTTTTTATTGTGAAAGTGTTTCTATCTTTAAATGTTTTGGGAAAGACGAGTCTACTGGTCATTGAGATGGACCTATTATCGGAAGAATCGTCTCCTAGGATTGTGGCAGTTGCTTTGAATAGACAAGTTCGTATTTCTAATCTTTTTCCCAAAGAAATCTAAATAAGTATTTTTGTGCGCACTATTTGTAAATATCGGCCGATTTAATTTTTTTTTCTGTCATTGGTATGAAAAAAAGAACACTTTTCGATACCTTTCTCAATCATTTCTGTGCGGGAATTACGGCAAATCCGGGATTCATCTGAGAATTGAAATGGATTTAGGTTAGGAAAATGCAAAAGAATTTTCTTTGTTTTTGCAATTATTGCGGGCAGTGTATCTAGCTTTTCAAAAGTGCATACAGCGCTTTAAATCACATTTCTGATGGTTTTAAAGGGATTCTGAAAATTTCAAGAGGTTTCTAATGGTTTCGATTACGAAGAAATTTTTGAGTATTTGTGGAATTAAAAAGAGTTTCAAAAGATTTTAGGACAATACAATTGCAAAGAATTTGCAAGTGTTTTTAAAAAATATTTGGGACTTCAAAGAGTTAAAAAATATTCCCAAATGAAGAGAGAGTATAGTTTTAGATCTCGAGAGTTTATTTTCATAATCGCAACATCTTTTTTAGGACTTTCTCCATTCCATTTTATAACTGGAAAAACTGTCATGCTGGGAATTTGTAGGGGAATTTTACATAGATACTAGGAGGTCTTTACAAATTCTCGATAATAATATTAAAAGAAGATTGTTTATAAATACCTCCCAATCGTGGATGACGAACAGAATCTGGTGATGAGATGATAGATGAGGATTGGACAGCCGCTGCCACAGCATCCTTAAATTTATCCTTTTTGCTCCCAGAGCGTCGTCCAAAGATCTTGTGAGCTGCAAGATCTTTGAGAAGATCATCAGGAACTCTCATGAGCAGTAGCTTGGGCAACCGACGTATGAATATTTTTCTCACCCAAGGAGCCATTTTATGTGTACTTGGTTTTCGATAGTGCACATTCAAGATTATGATGGTGATGACCACAGAGAGTCCTACTAGAACCATCGTGAAGAGCAGATATTTTCCCAGCAAGGGTAGTGCTAGCGATGTCGAGGGAATGATTTCAGAAATCAGCAAGAAAAACATAGTTTGAGAAAGAAGAATGTTGATGCAGAGAGCGATCTTTTCTCCTGAATCCGCTGGGAGATAGAAAGCCAGCACCGAAAGGTAGGAGATGCTGACGCAGGGAATAATTAAGTTCACTGTATAAAAGAGAGTCTTGCGTCGAAGGGTAATGTTGAAGAAGATATCCGGATAGGGCTCCAAACAGCAAGAGTAATATTTTTCATGCCGTTCCGCCGGGACGCTGAGGATATCCCACTCGACACTCGGGTAGTACTCCCGCAAGTCGATTCCAATATCCACTTTGTCGTAACCCTCCATTGAATCTTTGTGCTTCAAGTCTATCTGTTTGTTTGGGAATAAATTTCTCAATCTTTCTCTGTCTCAGGAAACAATGTTTATGTTGTTTATATTTAAATTTCCAAAGCTGGCCAAAGAAAAATTACCGGAATTTTTGGGAAAGAGGCAAGGATGAAAAATTTCAGGACAAGCTTCAAACAATAATTTTTTAATTTCGGGGTATCTAGCAAACCGTGAAAATGAAAAAATCGATCTCTGGTATTGGGAGCCTTTATATAAAAAAAAATGTATCTATTTATTTTCAAAAAACTTTCCCTATTTCTAGGTTGATGAAGCTGTAGATTTTTTTGACCTAAAAATTGTATTTCACCGAATATTAATTAGAGTATAAAATTGCAGGTGGTTCTTACTTGAAATCCATCATAAGTCCAAGACCCAAACTTCATGAAGCAGATTTGCTGATCGAAGGGAAAGTATCTCACATCGATTTCACACGATGATTTGAAAATAGCTGGTGGTGTCCACACTACTTTTCCAGTGTTATGAAGGACAGCTTTTGTCATTGTCGTTATGCCATATTCGCCATCGGCACTGTAAAATGATTTGGACATTTTTGGTGCTTCAGGTATGAAGATCTATTTATTTATAAAATTATTTTTTATGATAACGTACGTACTTATTGTAAAGAACAATATCTGGTAGCCATATATGTTCACTTGGAACGTACAGTTCTTTCATTCCACCGTATTCTGATGGGTCCCACTGAAATTTGTGGTCCTGCCATTCCTATAAAAGTGTTTTTTACATTCATTTCGTTTTTGTTGATTTTATTTTTTGTGGATTTCATCAATTTGACTGGTAAAAAGTATTTTAACAAAGCACTGAAACTTACATGCTCTAGCCAGACGTTTGTCGTTAAAATTTGATCCTTGAGATTCTGAAATTGGCAAAGTTTCTTAGCTTGTGGTTGGATAGTTAGATTTTTGATATTGGAAAAGTTTTTTTTATAGCCTTTTGTGCATTTGAAAGAAATTTTTTAGTAAATAATTTAGAGTCGTGAGTGTAGTAATTTATATTAAAAACTTTTTAACTTAAAATTTGAAGTCAAAATTATATATTTTTTCAGGACTGGCTTTGAGAAAAACAGGAGAATTAAAATGAAAGTGAAAATTTCTACCATCGCTACCGATGCTGTGACAAGGAAGAGATGAATTGGTAAGTCATTTTTGAGTTTTTCTTGAATCCAATTATATTTCAAGATTAATAATAATTTGAATTGGTACGGAGGCAGGTTTTAATTTCCTTTAAAAATCACATAGTAGCATTAATTATTCTCAATTGGTTTAATTAGCAAATGGAGTTTCGCCACTTATATTTCTTAGCTCAGTACTTTAATCTTTTTAATATTTTACTTGAGAAAATGATTAATGTTAAATACTGTGAATAAATTTTTTATATTAAAATTTCAATCCAAGAAAAGGGTTCACAAGTCGGAGCGTTGCGTGTGGAGGAAATCTGGCATGACTTTTTGATAATCTTGATTCACTTGGTTGACTTTTTCCTTTGGTTTAAAGAAAACCTAATGATCAAATTCTTTTTCTCCATATTTTATTAAATACTCCTTCTGATTTAATTTCAATTGAAATTTCTTGTTTTTTCCTTACTTATTCTTAAAGTAGGATTTTTTAAAGTTAAGTTTAAAGTTTGTTGTTGCCTATAGCTTCAGGTGAAAGATAAATATGGTTATTCGTGATTATTCGTATTAGATTCGATTATATGAAAACTTGACTTACCAGATCTATGAGCTGGGACAGTCGAAGACCTAGTTTGACAATGATGGTGTCGGTGTTATTCAGAACAGGTCTAATTAAACGATTGTAGTTGGAAAGTAGATCATCGTAGAGTCTCTTGGCATCTGGGTTTCCCAGGCAGAAACCCGTCGCAATAATCAGAAGGAACGCTCTCAGCATCATTACTTTTCTTCGGTTCCGACGTTATGCGAACTAAACTCGTGCTATCATCAACATCCTGTGCACAGTAAACGTAATTAATTCCTGTTTGTCGCAACCGGGTTAATGAGTCGCGTTTTGCACTTTAATTAATTCGTTCCTTAATTAAGCCGGGAATCAAAAGGGCGTTATTAAATTGGTACCGAGTGCTTTCAGTCTTATGGAACCTATCACCCATATCAAAAATAATCCATAATTCAGTCACGTACAGTCTTTATCAACCATTTTTTTTCTCAAGATGCAAATATTAATTTTGGAATCATAAATCTGGTGAAATTCAAGTTGAGGAATTTTTGAGAACACAAAATGTGCATGAGCTTTTAGAGCCGATTTTTTTTGATTGGTCATTAATTATATAATACTTTTTTGGCACTCAAGAATTAAGTAAATTTAACGTAAATAGTAATTTGATGGATATCTTACCTCGTGACATAGGAGATAAACAACCCGGTTCGGTTGTGCCTTTTCCGTCGCATGGATGTATCAGCTAACTCGGAAGCTGCAATTTGCTTTACATAAAATCTCTGACCCAATTCAAATATGATTTTCCAAGATGCAAAAATCAATCACACTTTTCACGTATTCATCTAAGTCTCCTCAAAAAACTAGAATACGTTTTGCAGATTTGGTCTCGTTTTCTTTGATGATTGCCATATATTCTGGTGACATCCACTTTGCTTCCCCCCTCCCTCTTTATTGGATTTTTTGTCAGAAAAGCAACTTGAGAGCGATCTTCACATTATCGGGATGCGTCTCATCGGTCGCATTACTGGCCTCATTCAGCAGAAATCCGTGGAAAAGTCAGAGGAAAAGAGAACAGACTTGACATCAGTTGGTTGCGGCCGGTGGACCACTGCCCGACGGATGTAGCTGCATGTGGGGTGGTTTTCAAGATCAATAAGCGAAAGCGCGTGCGTGGACCCCATTCTCACGTTCCGTGAGGGAGGATTCCTCCCCCGGCGCGCAGAATCCAATTTTAGATGAAGGGAGCAAAAAAAATATACCCAGTATTCGGGATTTTCGCTTTCTTTTATTTCTGTCGGCGGTGACTTGCATCCACTTAGCTCTTGGCGTTGCTTTGCGACATTTTCTAGAATTTTCACAAGTATATGGAGCTTTGTTGGTGGAATTTAAGTAGAAATTTTCTTCGGTAGGCGAATTAACTTAAGGATAAAAATATGAAAAACTCATTGTCTGAAAACAATAGAAGAATTTACTGTAATATTAGCAGAAATTTACCTATCGTTGTCCGGAATTTTAAGAGCTTTCTAGTGACTTTAAGGAATTTCAAAAAGATTTTAAAAGTATTTTAAAAAATTTTCTAGAGACTGAAGAATTTTAAAGAATTTCAGAATATTTTAAATCACTTTAAGGAATTTTAATGAATTTGAAGACTTTATGGTATTTCCAGATGTTTTAAAGAATTCCAAGCTAATGATGGGATTTATTTAAGATATTATTAGTAACTTCGCAAAAAGTGTCAAAAAAATCTTTAAAAATTCGCAGGACAAATTATTACGATTTATAACGCTCTGAAAAATTTGGTTCCAATAGCTTCAACGGTGTGGACTTGAACGCCTATTCTCAAAATCTCATGCAATTTCGTGAAACATAGAAAAGGAAGACAAACTCTTGTGTAGTCTCGGATTAAAGTTGCAACGAGTTGAATTAGCTGAGTTAAAAAAAAAACGTAAACTCTCCTCTGGAACATTTATTCTTTATCTAGAATCTTTTTTTTGTCTCTTGACCTTACTCACGTTTGTTTATGATCCCACCTTTTTTGAGTTTGTTTTTTTGTTCTGAATCTTCATTTACTTTATTCCGCTCTTATCTTGTATGAACTTATTTTTATTTATTGTACTCTTAGTGGTTTATTTAAGTGCATTCAGCTGTATTTCTTTATCTCAGTTCTTTATCTTAATTTCTACTTTTCTTCCACTCTACTTCAGTGGAGACTAAAATAAAACTTCATTTTCATAAATTCTTCTCGTTTGTTCTCTTCTATACGATCTTAATTGTAATTCTGTTCTTATTTTTATTCTCCTCTCTTATGACTTTTATTACAATCCATCTTCTTTCGTTTCTATTTATTCCTTTTTGCTTTTTATAGAGAATAATTGCTTCGGTGAAATGTGGTGTCTTATGGGTTATAAAGTTGCTTAATTAATGAAATTTCCATTATAAATAATTCTTTATGTCGAGAAGTTGTCTTACTTCGTAATCCGAGGGCCAATGAATTGTTTCAGTGACAAATTGGGGTGGGTGTTATTAGCTTGTATTGACCACAGAGTATGGGAAGTTGATAGGGTAGAAAGCTTGATATATACTTGATACTTTCCTTTCGATCGTTATAACCACAACAGCTAATAAATCAGTTACAGATACTTTCGTCTCTAATAAGCTAAAACATTTTACAAGTATAATAATTTATCAGATTACGTTAATTATCGTAAAAATACAATTCTTGAAAGAAATTTTGATTTATGGAACTTTTTTGTGTTGTAAGATGGAATTATAAGTTCTGCAATATAAAGGGGTTAGTTAAATTTTGATGGCAGAGACTTTCATGAAGCTCTAATATAATTTTATTATTACCTTATAAATTTTAAGTACAGCTGTAGGTCCAGCTTTATAAATTTATATAACTGCACATACTAGTTTCGCAGACCACTTGTTTTTTATAGCAGCAATTTTAGAGTAATTTCTTGAATAATTAAAAATAATATATTTCCTTTATAAAAGTGACAGTTTTATTAATATCGAAAATTCTGTAAGCTCATCAGAAAATCACACTATTTTAAGTGAAAATGCAATAAATCTAGCAGACTCGAATTTTTTTCGTAGATAAAAATATTTAAAATGTTGGGTGGCTTTAAGCACATTTTCTTCTTAATTTTGTTTCTTAGCCCATAAAAAATTCTCATAAGGGAGTTTCATCTTAGTTATGAGGTAATATATTTTTCGTTTATATTGAACTCTGTTAATTCCAAGTGAAGATTTCCATCGCCTGGAACGAAGGTTGCTTTTATTCATAGTACTAAAGCTGTCAGATCGTTGATATTAAACGCATGCCGATTGCAATACTGTAGATTTTGCCATTTGATCAAATATCGTGATTTATGTTGCGAAGGCATGGCAATGTCACTTTTAACGTTCGCCGCAGAAGTAACTGCCCTGCAAGTTTGCATTCAAGAGATGTGCTCTTCGACGTACACGTGCGCGACTATGTATGAGGTCATGAGGGTTGAGGGTTGAGGGGGTTGGTGGAAGGAAGTTGAGACGGGTTACACATTGAATCGGGGATATAAGGAATGCGTTGCGAGTGGAGCATCCAAATGCACACCAGGTATCTCTCTAAAGTGCTAATGCTGGGTTGAAACTCGTCTAGTAAATCGGGCAAAATTTACGACCCTATATTTCCGTGCTGAGAGACTTTACTCGCGGGGACGTTTTCAAGCCACCAAGAAAATTCGAATGAGCGCTAGAATTTATTTCCGCACGATAAATATGCATGTTGAGTTCTGCTCTACGAATAATATTTGCCCACATGAAATAGACACTCGACAATAATTCTGAAGAGTGCAATTTCCAGAAGATATTCTGTCCATACTTTGTGAAATTTATTAACGAAGCATTTCCTATTTTTCAGTTTTATTATTGAAGGATAGAAATTAAAGGTTTTAAGAAAGAGTAAACAGGGTTGCTATCAGCACTTGAAAAATCTGGAAATTCAATTAATTGACTCGATTAGGAAGTTACATATTTTTATGTTTAATAACGTTTTAAATTTGTTATCATTTCCATATTCATTTGAGTTTTTCGGTATTTCTGATAGGCAGTTCTATCATTCTTAGGTTTACCTTGAGTGTGGCAACCTTGCAAATAAAATTCTTACGTGATGGAAATAAGATTAAAGAAATATTTCTCGAAGTGGAACATTTAAATTTTAAAGTTATTTAATAGTAGAATTGCAGCAGTGTTGCTGAGTGCAGATTCTAGAATAAATTGCATTCTTCGTAGAAGGTTGTTTGTGAAATCTCATTTTCAGTCGTTCCCTTGAGATCCGAGTGTCTTGGCAGGGTCTGTCGCTTTTTGGTTTCTTCTTTCGTACTATTATTTTCTCATTCTGTATTACTTCACCAGTTGTCTGCTTCGTGGAGCTTGGAAAGCTAGCTTCTGCAACTTGAGTCATGGAACTCTATTGCAAGCAAGGATTCAAATACTTCAAAAAACCATCTCTCCACACTTAAAGGAAGTAATGCCTTGGTTGTTGAGAAGTCGACGTCACTGACAGTAAGAACATTTGCAGTTCCACCTTTTCAACCTTTAATGATATTTTCTCTTCCTCTAGAGACGCAAGACGTCTCCTTGTGTTCTCACTACGAAAGATCAGAATTCATGCGAACGATATTGGTGACAGATGTCCGCTGACAACGCTTCAGGGACTCGAAATTGAAAAAGTATCTGAAGACTTTAGATTTTCGATTTGAGAAGCTCTCCGAATCTTTCTTTTTAAAATGAGCGAATGATGTATTAAGTGATTGATGAGTCTAATAATATTTTCAATTGTTTGGATAAAATTAGAATTCAATATTTATCTGGGTTTTCCTAGGGTAGGGAGTGCAAAGGTTTTAGATAGAGAAGAGAAAGACGGGACTTAAATTAATAAGATTCTGCAGTCAAGTTTTATAAAGTAGGTTGAATCTCCAGCCAGAAAATTGATGAATTCGTTTGAGAGGATTTTTTTAAAGAGGGATTTATTATCTTAAAGACTTCACTCAGATAATAATATTATTAGTTTGAAGCAAATTAGAATGTCGAGAGAAAACTTATAAATAAGAAAAAGCTTCGGAAAACATTCAAGATATTATTGTATTGTACGATTTTGAGTTAGTAATCTCACATAGAGAAATTGTAGTTGGGCGTTGAAAGAGTTGAGGATGACTATAGGATGCAAACATGAAACTTTCTTACACATAACTACATGTGTAGTTTCCTGTGAACCCCTTTGCAGCTGAATGCAAAGAGGGAGAGACAATAATTTATGGAGCGCGAACTCTCATTTAAACTCCAGGACCGCCTTGGCCATTATCCCCTGTTGAAACTTGTGGATACCGACTATTTAGGGGAATCTACAACGAACTATAATGGGATTTCGGCTTATCTTGTGGCGCTCGAGTTTTCCTCGACGATTCTCGCGAGATGGAAGGTTGCCCGATGCGTGACACCACATTAATTACCCCTTATCCCAGTATACCAACCACCTCGCTTTTCCTGCTCCGGCAAGCTTCCTCTCCTTTCTTCAAGTTTGTCACCATGAATTTCTTGTTTTACGCCACCTCGAGACAGTTGACAACCACGTGGTGACACTTTCGATTCTCATCATGACATTTTCGATTTGCTTCTGTTGGAATTAAAAGCAATCTCTTGAAATCTCTTTAAATTCCTTTTCTATCCTTAAAATTATATACTCACTTCGAGAATTCAAGTTTGTAGAAGTAGTTTTTTATGACAGGATTTTTTTGAAACTAAAATCAAATTATTGAAGATAAAGATATTTTAACATAAGATTTTAAAAAATTATCATAAGCTGATATTATTAACAAAGGCGGCCGTGTATGTCATTCCAGTATTGTTTAAATAAAAGCAATTGTATTGTTCGGCTAACGACGAGCAAAACAAGTTGTTATCGAGTATTTTCACTTGATCGCTGTATAAAAAGAGTTTCTAATCATAGTTGAAAGCCGCTGGCAACTTTTGACTGATCGGCACACATTCTTTGCTTTTAGTCTCCAACCCAGTTGCGTGCCAGAAGCTTTATCCTCGTATTCGTGTGAGAATAATTGAAATTCTTTTGCGCTTCAGCGAAACAAAAAAAAACCATCTGGTGAACACATATAAACAACCAACAACAGAAAGTTTCGCGAACCATTCACATTCCAGTCTTAATTGATTTACTTCGGGCGAACTCCGACCCGCATGCTTTATAGATACAGTTTTAACTGGAGCAACCTAACAAAATGTTTGGGCAAAGTCAAATTGAAATTTAATTAAGCATTAATTAATTTTACAAGTATTCATTAATTGTTGAAATTAAGGTAATTTCGATAATTGTTAAAATTGTTTTTTCAAAACATAAAGTACTCCACAGCTATGTTGTTAACTGAAATTATAAGCGACTAACCGTTTTTAAAATAATATCCAAAAACTTTTTTCTTTAAAGTCTGTTTTTCGGATTTTGATCTCAAAAATGTAATTTGTGCAAATTTTCACTATGATATTTGTAATCAAGAAAATCAGAGGTAACGCAATTTTGGAAGAACAGCCGATTTATTGGAAATCAAATTTCCAAATTAGCAAAATTGTTCCAATTTTGCCTTTCATGGTGTAGTACCCTAATTCAATGTATTCCCTTCCGGGTGTTCGTCCAATTTCAAAACGCGAGGCGAATTTAGTGAATTATGTAACTTTGATGCAAAACAGGTGATTATAATTTAGTCGTAGATGTATATAATTCACTAGGGTAGCATTGAATTTCAGAATTCGGTACAAAGAATTTAACTTGGAACAAAACTATTTAATATATTTGAAATTAAGATTTTTTAACCATGTCAATATACCTTTACAGAATTTTGAAATTCTGTTAAAACGGACTCTCTCAATCTGAATTATGTAGTAGGAATTTGATTAATTGAATTGTTCATAACGAATTGTTCTTTGAGCATCAATAATGTTAAATCTTTGGCATATATCTTATTTTTGTCATATTATGTGCTTTTATAGTTTATTTAACAGATTTTAGAATATTTCCAAGAATTTCGAAAAATTATAAAGAATTTTCAGTTATTCTATGTTAATTTATGTCGAATTTTAAAGTTTGTAATGGAATTTTATTAAGGGATTTTAAAAGATTTTTATGATTTTTAAAGATTTTATGAATTCAGATTGAAAGAGTAAGCTTGAAGGTGTTGAAATTGATTTGTTGATTAATGTTTCAGTAATTGATCAATTGAAACGCAAAGTCAATACGATGAGAAGTTTCACAGTTCGTGGTGGTTTCTAACAAGCATGACGACAAGTTAATGAATGGGCATGCACTTGATTGTCGAGATTTGAACGTCCGCGTTAATTTCTTTACCGAGCTTGATATTCTAGACAATATATTCCTACGTGAATTCACATCTCGTTGAGTTCCATGCTGTGTGTTACAAATTTGAACGCTTTCAGGAATTTGGATAGATGCAAGCTTAGTGGATTCGTTGATGATACATTCCAAATCGTTCCAAACTCAGCTTACACATATGAAATGTACGCGGATACCCGAAATTTTTGTGTCAGCATGCATTGAATTGTTGCGAGCATAAATGTTGTTTATCATCAACACTTTTACTAACGACTGGGGCTTCGTTATGACAGTCATGGACCGCGAGATGAGCAAAACGAGATTTTTTGCACGTTTTTCTGAGTCTTTCGGTTTTAACTCGCTTCGCTGTGTGATGTGTTATACCGTTATCTTTTTCTCTTCACAATTTAGGTATTTAGCAAAGCTGGATTAATGCGCGAGATTCGGATTACGCTCATTCGGATTATTCCCTTTATTACGACTTACAGCTCTTCAAAAGGCTTTGTTTTATTGTCTAAATATGGACCATCCTATTAACTAAGTTCACCAGAGTATCCACTGTCTGGGAATTTAAATACACAATTGTTTTAAATGATGTTAGGTAATAAAAATTATAATAAAAAAAGCTCATTGAGAAGTTAGAGAGCCGGGAAGGTCGAAGAAGGATGTAAAACGGAAAATGAAATATTTAACTAGTTTATTCCCTGTGGCGGATTTGAAGTAAAATGTAGTGATCTGGCAGTTTGTTCAAAACGTAAATTCAGCCTCTCTAGGCCTGTATTAACTGCAGACTATATAATCGTTGAATCCTTCATTTCTTCTTTCATTCCCCGGGCTCTTCTGTTGAACCTTTAATCTACGGGGTGGATCTGTCAAACCCAGACTGTTATAGCGTTAGGGAGTGTCTGACGAAAATCTTTTGAATCACTGAATCGACCTCAATTTTTCATCTGTTTATCATTCGGATTTCTTATCATCCAATATTTCATCATCTTAAGTGACAGTTTCCAATATATCTTTTGCAATTAAAGTACTTTTCTTTTCACATGTTGGGTGATTGCCATCTCGATCCTTGGCACCTCAATATGCGGCTTTCCGCTATCAAGTGACTTGATACTAAGTGTTTCCACATCCTACCGTTTGGCATTTCAAATTCGATTGAGACGTCGACGTTCCAAGTTCTGCTTCTGATTGCTCCTATATTTAACAGATTGATAATGGATCTTTGAGGTTAAAGCAGTCAATCCTCTCCGGATATATACAATTATACACCCTTCTCAGAATGTTTTATCTATCTTTAATTCTTTGTAGCTAATAATACTGTAGCCAAATTAGTTTAGTGTAATCAACATGGTTAGGGTAGCACTAAAGAAATTGGTTAGTTAGAATTTATAGTAAAGAGTGGATAAATTACTAATTCAGTAGAAAAATATAAGGCTACAAATTCAATTAGTAAAATTCTTTCTAATTCAGATTGACAGAGGAGAATTTTATTTTTCGCAGGAACTTGTAAATACTCAACATGATAACTAGAGATTTTTTGAGTAACAAAAGTAACAATTTCCTTAAAATATAATTTTTCAAAATTCAAATTTGAAAATTATATAATTGTATTCAGAGTTAATAGACCAACAGGAGAAGTAGATCGTAGAGAAGCAGGTTTATTACTAGTCACAGCTGTCACAGCAGATTTTCTAGGATTTAGGGTTCAACTTAGATTAAGATCTACCCTTGAATTTACCTTTAGCTTTCCTCCCTTTTCCTGAAACTGCTTCTCCACCCTAGAAATTGACTACGGATACACAAATTGGATGCTGACCGAATGTTTAGATTGATATTAAACCTTCTACTTGATTTGATTTTACATTAACGTAATCAGTTTACCAGAGATACTTAAATTCAAAGGCATGGGTTGACCACTTGAAAAACAAATTTGAAGCAATTTTGAATAAAGCGAAGAATTAGTTATTATATGTTCAAATATTTTCTTTAAACAAATACATTCTTTTTTTTTTTTTTCTTAAAAAAGTACTACTTTAATAGTTGACCTCGACATAACAACTGTAGTTTCATAAGCGGATAGTCGGAAGAAAGCGTTGAAAAGACGTGTATGTTATTAGCTTGCATCATATCACGCTAGAAATATATTTAAAAAATGCAGTTTCCCCCTCTGGTTTATCCGATTACATTATTTCAGCGTGTAATCGTGTACGTTGTGAAGAGAAAATCGCTTTCGCGATGAAATATACGCTTGGTTAAACTGCACGGCATCATGTGAGGTAAAAGTTTTCACCGCGATGAACAAGGTCGACCGAAAGTTGAACGAGTCTTGGAGAATCTCGGGACTTGCATCGGAGTTGCATCGAGAGGAATGGATTTGCAAAGTAAAGGCATCTCGATCAAAGATTTCTGCATGGTTCGGAGACCTCTGCAAAAAAACTTGACGTCGGATAAGGGTGAGAGGGTGGCCTTTCGTCTATTGTGCCAGTTTTGGTCCTGAGAAGCAGGCCGGATAGGAAAATCCGTAGCAGGCATCTGCAGTCTTTTTACACAAAAAGATTCTTTTAAAAGTCCTAAATATCCTTTGAAATTCCATAAAATTCTATGAGGTACTTTCAAATCCCTTAAAATCACTTAAAATTCGTTAAAAGCTTCTGAAATCATTGAAATCTCTTTAAAATCATTAAAATCTCATGAAATCCTTTAAAATTTCATGAGGAACTTTAAAATAACGTAAAGTTCGTCAAAATCTCTAAAATTTCTAGCAATTAATTCTGAAAGCTTAAAAAAAATGTTCAAATCTTTTACATTTGGGAAATTTTCAAATTCTCGCGAGTTTCAAAATTATTTAATTGAATAATTATTAAATAATAATTAATTCGATTTAAATGTAATTTGCTTAATTTTGAATGCGTCGCTGAATGGATAGAATTTTCAAAACGATTAAGGCAAACTTTAAAATACAATTTTTTTAAACGTTTCAATTTGAATTCATGTATATGCTTTTATAACCTTTTATTGCAATTTATATAAATTTAAAATTATTCAATAAAAATGATTCTTCTGCAATAAAGTACGGTTATTTAAAATAAACTTTGAACTTTAAAATTTTTCAGATTTAAAATTGTCTAATTTTGAAATATTAAAAACTCTCTTCAATAACGCAGTGAACAATAATTTCTCGTTTTCCATCTCTTCATGACAAGTTTATTTCAAATTTATTTTTTATATGTGAAAGAATGTTGTATTATTCAGATGAAAGTTCAGACAAATGTTCAGATAACAGATAAAAGTTCAGATAAATGTATTTTTCATGAGCTAACTGTGTACAGTGTTAATGCTCTTTTTCTCAAGACTCTTTGGATGTTTTTTTGGATATTGCTTCATGAAACTCAATTGGAATAAATTGTTTTGTCTCAAAAGTTATTCTGATTATCTAACAGATCCTTATCTGTGTTAGGTTTTTTGATTTCAATAATTTGTCTTTAATTTGTATTCCAATATGATCAACTGGATAAAATAAACTTGTCTGGAAGAATTGTAAATGCGAGAAATGGTTTTCTTATTATTAATCATGAAATCAAAAAAGTAAGAAGAACAAATTCAAAGCCGTTTGGATTTTTAAGAAAAGCTTTTTAAATTTTCGTTAGAATATTCCCTACTCATTCCGTCTCGTTTTATCTCCTCCCGCCTCTTTTCACCTCATTCCCTCTCGTTTTATCCCATTCTGTCTGGCTTGGTCAGATCTCGTTTCTCTCTCTGTTCAGCACCCTCTGACGACTCGACCTCGCACCGCCAGTGTCAGTATCGACTGGGATTCGTCGGAGTAGGGGTTGGACCAGAGAAGAGGGTGAGTGGATGCGAGAAGGTGCGAGACAATCGCGAGATGAGAACAAGGATGGCGAGAGACTGCGAGGATGAAGATGAAAAGAGAGAATTCCTCTCGTTGATTTTCGGGAACTCTCGTCCGTCGCCGCCTCGAGTTTCCACATGGTCTCGTATAAGCAGGAGCGGCTCTCGGCAATCCTCGGCTGATTTCGCGAAAAGCGTTGTCCTGTCGGTGCTGCCACATGGTGCGGTGTTTGCAGGCGTCGAGCGCTAAGGGTGGGTCGGGGTGGTAGTACCGAATCGGCTGCTTTCGGACGAGTTCGCAAGTCATCGCCGACGTCTCGCGTCGGGGCTTCCACATGGGTTGGTATTGGCTCCCGGGGCGCAGGGTGGTTCATGCGGTGGGGCTCCAACTGCGAAAGCGACGCAACGGTTCGGCACAACACCCTCAAAACGGGCAGCGTCACTACTAAGGAGGGTTAGTCCGTCTATCGGACCGGTGCGAGATGTCCTGGGAGTGCCCCGTGAGACGAGCTTTTTTACTCACGATTCGGGAACGTGTGGTGAAGGTTACTCTCCACGATTGTGAAATTTTTGGGGGTGGGAATTGAGTATCCACAGGGGTAAAAAGTGAAATAAAGTAGGAGGGAAGTGAGCAAACGAAGAGAGAAGCCGGTAGGAAATCTGGACCCGGTAGAAAATCTGAAGGGTGATGTCCTTCAGGTGCCGGTATGTGTGCGATTTGCTTGTGAGAGGGGTTGCTCTGTTTACAGTGGGCTGAGTACAGCAAGTGGTGACCCCGGTGTCGTTGCACCGGTGCCAGACTCCGGTGGTGTCGTCTACCCCAAGTTGGGAGCTGATTTACGAAAGAGTTTGATTTGTTACGTGAGTGTTGGATTAGTAAACGTATCAAGGAGTTGTTAACTCCCAGTTAAAAATCAGTTTTAGCTTTGTGCTTGAGAAGTTTAGCCGGATTAGAAAATTTTCAGGATGAGGATTTTTGAGAGGAGCAGAACGAGAACGAGGAAGCGAAGGTCGTTGAAGGTGTTGACGTGGAATAGCGCGCCGATGTCGAGGCCGGGAACAGGAGGAAACATCAGTGGATCAGGTCTGGAAGCTTTGTTGCTAGGGTTGAACAGAGTTTGCTAGCGGAAGGAAGTTTGCTAGCAGCTTTCGGAGAGCAACTGGACTTGACTCGGTGCGACTTGACAGGTGGCAGCCTACCCTGGTGGATTGACATTGCCGAGGATTATTAGGTGTTGTGCCTGCCGTGCAGAAGAGAAAAGTGCAGGGTTGTGCGACTGGTGCGGCGGTTAATTGGTCGACGACAATTACGACGTGGGGATGTGCGACGCCAGCCAAAAAGGTCGAAGGAGGTTAGCTCTGGGTAAATCGACTCGGTGCACCAAGTCGTGTTCACCGCATAGGACGCCCGGGGTCCGGTAGCTCGTTCATCGTCCTTATTCCTCATCGACGCCCGCGGGCAATGTGCCCACCCGCCGAGAGCACAACGTAAGTCGTTTATCCGATTCGCTACTTTCTGATAGGTCTGCAGTTCAGACCTTGACTTACCCCAATCGACTGCTCGCAGAGAGGACATTGCTCCAGCGGTTAACGCCTCTCTCCCCCTAAAATCTAAATATATAGTATATATATGTATATATATGCCAGTCTGAATACAGCTGAGTGTTTGCCTGAAGGGAATATATTGGGATTTAGATGGATTACTGATCAGATAAGTGAAGAGAAGTATCTTTTGCTAATTGGTTCGCGCGAGTTATTATTTAGGAGGTGTCAATTGAATGGTATCGAAGGGATTATTTTCATTTTCCACAACTGTATAGATTGTAGGTGTGATTAAAGTATTCGTCATGAATTAATATCTGAAATAGGTATTAATATCTAGAATAAGGATTAATACCTGGAATAACTAGTATATTCATCTATAGTATTGACTTGTGGATTATGCAGATTGCAGATCTGATTAACAATTTCTGTTACAATTTGATTCGCTGTTGCTAACGGAATAAAAATTCGATTGTCTTGCTGGAGCATACACTGACAGTAATCAGTTCAGATAAAGAAAATAGATGTTGAGGTAGAGTACTCGGCGGATAAACGAGGACAACTAGTTTTCACCAATTGGTTCTGGGAATATGCTGCAGGGATAATAGTTTAATGACATTGAAGGGATTCGGTTGATTTTCAGTAAAGGTGATCTATAAATTGTGCAGCTTGTATAGTCTGATAAACAATTGCTGGTAATTTAGTCTGACATATCCATTTGAGAGGAAATTCAATAGCTTTGTGATCATTTATGCGAAACGTACCTTGACAAATGTGAATTTTCAGAATTAATATCTAAAATGTTAATTTATGAGAGAGTCTGATTAGATATTTTGTATGGAAATTCTAGGCTTCAGTATCAAAATCACTGGGTACGAAACACCCAGAAATGTGTTCTAGGTTTAAGCTATGGGACAGTCATCTATTTAACTCAAGGAAGCAGATTGGGATTGAGGTGGAGTACTAAATCAGATGTAGGAGCGAACCAGTTTCCACTAATTTGTTCTGGCGAGTTAGTGTTTAGGGGATAATAATTCAAAGATATCGAGTAGATTATATTGGTTTTGAACAAAGATGATAACTGACTACTATAGATTGCAGATCTGATCAACAATTGCTAATAATTAAATTAAAAGTTTGGAATTCACTTACTAATCGAAAATTCATTCAAAGCTTTATTATTCTCAATGACTCTGGCATTTTTAAACTGATTATATATCGTTCTCAGTAGTCCATTCTGATTAAAAGTTTGCACTTACGCTTGAACTCCTCGAAAGGTAAAATGAATTGTTAATTACGGTTTTGATGTTTGAAAATGAGATGCACAATTAAGCTTGATGAATATCGTAACTCCGGAATTGATTTATCAAAATGTGGTTCTGTATGATTGGAAATCTAGTTGACGTTTAATCAATAGGATTTAGCTTTAGTTGCTTTTTCGTAAGAGAAGAGATAAACAAATTAATTTCCTAATGTACAAAATATACTTTATACTTTTCAGCAAGAGTTGTAAGAAGGTTAAATAAATGGGAAAATATAAAAGTACAGCAAACTCGGAAGTTTTCATATTGATACAAGTATCTTTACCAAAGAAGAGAAGCGTTCATTCGATAAACAAGATAATCAATATTAGAGGGTGGATCTTGTAACTTTTCGTCGTAGTTTTGTGTGAATTCACCCTGAAACTGTAAATGATTGGTCATTTAGGTCAAACTGATGTGAAATTATAGTTCTGAGAAGTTATTCGACTGACATTTTCGTGTAGAGACCTTTATTACTGTCACATGTTTTTGGAAGGGTGATTGGTGTCAAATAGATGTTCTGAAAGTGTCATCAAAGTAGTCTATTCCCACAGCGAATCCCACTAAAAAGTGTTGAAAAGATCGTTTTTCCGATGATTACGCATTTTAAGAGTGTGAAAGATAATTGTCAGAAAAGAATATGTTCTGAACCAAACATCTGTGTGTGATACTTGAAAGTTTAATAGTAGTAATGATATATTGCTCTCAAACTTTGGAATATAGGAAATGAGACATTAAATTACGTTTGTATATTTAGTTCGAGCCATAATTTTGAAAAAAATCAGATCCCTACTTTACCGACTTAATTTTTTTTCAAAATTTTGATTACAACTAAATATACAAACGCAATTTAATGTCTCATTTCCTATATTCCAAATTTTGAGAGCGATATATGATTCCATTTGGACATGGTGAGCGCCAAAAAAATTGGTTACGTCGTCATCGTAGAGCATGCCCTTAAGGCCTTGTGTTGAAGCTGCCTTTATGTCGCTGTTGGTAATAGGGCTAATGCCCTATTTTCATGGTATATAAAAGTGCCCTTGAAAAGATTACCTAACCGACAAAAGCTTTACAACACGTTGAGAAGCAAATTTTTTTAACGACTATTAGTTTCAAACATTTTTTACGTATTAAAGTTTGAATACTTTAATTGATTTACGAGTATCATAAAAACTAGATTCCTTTAATGTTGCAGTGAAACGTTTTTATGAGAACGGAAATTACAGTTTGATTATGTTTCAATGTCTATTGTTTTCTTCTTTCCAAGTGTGGAAGGCTTTAAAATTTCTACAATTGTCAATCTTCTAAAAAATTTGTAGGTATTAAGGTGTGTGCCAAAGACATAAACAAAGCTTTAAATTTTATTACTTCGGTGGTTTTAGTTATGACTTTACGACGTCGCTTCGTCGTCATTTCTATGTGTTTCCGTCATTTTGTCGTAATAACGTTTTAATAGGCACTACTTCTAGAAGTCTTTTGCATCTGGACCAGTTAAAGTGAAACAGACGTTCGCACAGCATCGTAAAATCGTTTGATGAGAAATGCTTTATATTGGTGTTGTAAACGCAATACTCTTCTTAGGTATCTGTATTTTCTTTTTTTTTTTGTTCTTTAATTATTACACAAGCTTTAAAAATATTTGAAATACGTAAAAACTATTATCTCAATTGTTTGATCATACAATGTTTTTTTATGCGCGCCATAAAAGTTGGCTTACACTTTTCCTCTCTGAAGAGTTAGAATCGTTATCTCGGCTTGACGAAAATTGGACAGACGCTAAAAGAAGGATTTAAGTTTAATGAGAGGATTCCATTTCCACAAAACACTTTTCACGTTTAATACGTTTAATTTTTCCGATTCTGGGGTTGTGTTTGTTGCATAGGAATCCATTCATTTCGTAGCCACGTCGAGATGCCTGTTAAAATTATTGTACTGACGTGCCTTCATTCTCTGACCTTCTTTATTTCGAATGAAGGATAAATTGGTGCTTTCCCCATATTTTCCTCCTGGAAAAGCCAGCCGGAACTTCGTGCTTCTATCTCGAAAACACTGAAACGTTTTTTAGGGATGGAAAGCTACGTAATGTTTTCTTCGAAGTGCTAAAAAGGCATGCTTTTTGTCGCAAATGTCGAGACTATTTCTCGTAGCGTGGAGATACCGAAAATAAAAAAGTTTAGTAAATCTACGTTAGATGGACTTCATATTGTTTTTATTGCTTTTTTTAACATTTAGATTTATTTTCAATTGAAATTGCTCAATTTCAAACAGCTTTAGTTTAAATATTGTAAAAATTGAACGTTTTCATTAAAAAAATTGTTATACATCTCTCGTAGACATTTATAAATTTTCCATAAAATATTGTTGTCTTTAAATTAGTTTCATCCTTACATATTCAACATTAGTATGCATTCCTGTATTGTACGATACGGCCGAAGGAATTTTTCCTTTTAGCCTTGACCTTCCATCTAGTTATTTGAGCCCTCCACGTTTCCTATGGCATCTCCTGTTGGTTGTGACATTTCTGACATGTTCGAAAGTACCTAGCTGGCGTAGTTCACGTAACGAAGTTCGCCGATACTATTAAGCTAATGCTTCGAAGTAGGTAGAGGAAGCAGCAGAGCTGTAAGTGGATGACTGTCATGGTACGTAACTAGAGTTACGGAATTTACAGTGAACTGTATACTTTTAAACAAGCGACTAAAATTTCGTTAGACTCTCTTCTCGCTTGGACGAAAATTAGAATTTATATACACGTCATCTTAATTATAAATGCAATTCTCCGAGATATATCGTTCTTTAGGTAAAATGAATTTAACTTTGCTACTATGATTCTTTGTATTCTTATAAACATTCTATTGTCTGACCTAATCTCCGTTTCTCTACTAAAAAGTAATTCAATAGTTCAGTTTAATTTAATTTTAAGTAGACAAAAAGTTCTGAACAAACAAAACATTAAAGATATCAGTAGAAAAATCAACGTTAGGTCAGCCAAATAAAATGTACTCGTTTCGCAGCATTTCTATTTAATTTTTCCTAGGTATTTATAACTTTTAAATTGATGACAACATTCATAAATTATTTTTTTACCATTGCGAACTTTTCAAATGAGGATAATAGAAAACCAAATTCTTTGAATGGAATTAAAGTCTGAATAATGTTTTATTGGAAGTCTTTGTTGGTTTATTATAACAAAAAATTTAATAAGCGTTCATCAAGGTCTGTGCAGGAAAGCATCATTTGTAAGTTTCAACAGAGTTTCTACTAAATGTAAAATGTTCGCAGCACGTAGCGAATATGATAACAAGTGTGAGTGAAATAGCCACACAGTCATGAAAGATATAGCTTCTATTAAAGTTCATGTGTTGAATTTGAATAAACACTCAGCTACTCCAATTCACGATGGAAAATATAATTTTCCACTCTCTTACGTTCTTTCTTTGCACTTTTACTTCTTTACAAAGAAAAAGAAAAAAAAAAGAAAAAAAACCTTCTTTAATTTTGGGTATCTTTTTCGGCCTGAGAATATTTAGAGTTAGCATTAATTGCAAGTCGTATGAATTTCGAAGCATATCTAAGGAGGGGATGATATCTGCTAGTGTTGCGGTTATCATGGAATTAACTGTGGAAATTCTATTCAACGTATTCATGATATTCATTTCTGCATCGGTGTGTATAACACATGACGCTCGGCGTTCGAGCGTTACGTAAATAGAGCAAATTAGTTTTGCGGGAATTCGGTCAGACGCGAAGAAACTTTCGGTTCTATCGATCTCCTTGTTTTGTGCTCGCAACTTCTGTTTTCTGCCTCGAGGGAACCCAATTATTATTTATCCTCCATTTATTATAAAAGCGATCCACTTTATAAATCCTATCTATTTTACGGCAGATTGTGTCACATTTTTATGCGGAGATAGATTTTAATTATAGGCAAAAATTAGAGTTTCATTTTGAACCAGGACTTGGTGTTGTCTGGGGTTTAACCTTGATTTTTTTTCTTAAACTTTTTAGCCTTGCGTTTTTATTATCAATTTTATTTTAAGTTATTGTACTCATAAAATAGTTAAACGTGTACTGAGCGTAATCCGCATAATCACGCGTATTATATTCTGCATTCGTAAAATTAAATTACCCTCGCTTCTCTTTTCTCTAATTTCATAGGCGACTGTAGCCTTTGCTTTCACGTTTAATCATTTAATTCCGGTCAATTAAACTAAAAAGTGGTGGCTATAGAGTATGAATTTCCTTTCGTCCAGTGTAAAATTAATTAGCTTGAGAAGAAGAAATCAATTCCTTTAATTTCATACAGCAAAGGTAATCCTGGAAATTTATAATGAATGATAAGAAAGAGAATGGGTAGGATTCTATAAAGTTCAAAATATGTACGAGTCATTGGATTCAGCTGTGTCTTTAATTGTATCTCCGCTCCCTTTATAGTTTCTCCGTGTCGATACTAAAACAGAAATCGTTAAACGATTCGAGGTTTCATGCTTGTTGTGATTGTTACGAGCAATTCAATTGTTTTCTCTATACGTGTCTAGTTTCATGCAATGAAAGTGAAGCGACGGTTCGAGAAACTGAATTGCAATGATAATTTTAGTTTTAAAGTAGGTACCCTTCCTTTTTATTCAAATATCTACAGGTTATTGAAAGACATTTGTGAAGAAATGTGAATTTTTCTACATAAACGTTACATAATTACATTTTTTTTTCAAACTGAAATTTAAATCGCCTGTTTATTTATTAAAAAAAAATTTCTTTCACTTCAAGTTCTCCCCTCCATTATTTCTGTAATAGAGAATGCGAGATTTGCATTTCTTTTTATGTAATAATTCTTTGGAAACTAGAAGTTGGATAATTACAGCTACATTTTACTGCAACCGTTGTATTTCAAATCTAATTAGTGCGAAGTCGGCACACTTTTCTTTTGTTATCAACGTTACTTGGAATTTATTGTTAAGTACATACTGAATTACCGAAGTTCAAAACGAGTTAAACAAAGATCGTTCAACTATTAAGAATTCTGTTTCTGGAGAGGAAACGAAGTTGCGACAAAGGTAGAAAGTTACTTTCAATGTTGGTTTCGAACATTGTTACTCTCAAAGGATTCCAATTACAAAAACATTATCTTAGAAGGAAATAAGCTCGTATTATTTAATGTAACTTAAATTCACAGATTACGAAACTCTAATTAAACACTAGAGAATATTCATTCCAAAATAATTTTATTATATTACTAGTTAAAAAGTGATAGCATTCAGCTTTATTTTCTTTGTAAAATTAACATTGCAATATCGTTTCTGCTTGCCTTCTCACTTGCGTGAAGACAACTGCAATCACGCCAAAATGAATCACAGTCATTTGAAAGTTAAATTTAACTACCCTTGTGGCGAAACGTAAAAATGGAGCATCGTCAGATTCCTATAGAGTATTTTAAACAATATCGAACGATCGGGTGACGTCTATTTCATGCAGTAAATCTATCTCCAATCCAAAGGTTTTCCGATAGCAGTAAATACGTCGCTGTTCCTTAGAATTTATTGCAAGTCAATGACGCGATAGATACCTTGCTATGTTGTGCTCGATCAAACCTTTTCAATTGCATAAATTTCACTTTTTAATAATAAGTAGAGCAACAAACAAAATTTCTTTCTTCTATGCAAATAACTAATAAAATCACGTCATTTGCCCTTTATGTTGTTTATAATCGTCTCAAGTTCAGCTAGCAACTTGCTAAATAAAAAGAGGAAACGGAAACAAAAACTTCTCAATATAATTCGATCCCACAATATATCATCATCTCTATGAACCGAAAGGCTGCGTTATCTGCCGAGCTTTATACTTGCTTTTATGTGGGCCAAATAAAATTTTATTTCGTACAAATAAAACGAAACAGGTTATTACTATTTCTGTTTTCCAAAATACATATGGTGGATTAAATTCGAATAAACTTCCAAAAGCGCGTTACTCCCGATTTCGTTGTGGCTACGTATACTTACGTATTTTAACTCGTTGATATGAAAGTGACCATGAAAATTGGGGCAAAACATTTCTCTTGAGGATTTTTTAAAGATATTTTGAAAGTGCTTGTGATTTTTTTTTCATTTTCCTGTTGAATTTAGTTTACAATCCGTTTAAAAACACTTGAAATAACTAGAAAATTTTTTTAAATCCCTCAAAATATTTTTAATTCTTTTTGGCTCCATTTCAAATTGGACGCTAGTCCGGTATAGTCGGGCTATTTTTTTTTTTCAAAATTTCTAGGCGAGAACTGTTCGGATGCTAGTTGGACCATTTTTCTATTATAAAGTTTCCGGTTAGAAATTATAATAGCTAGGTAATCTTCACAAAAGCTTAATCATGTCAAATGTCATATTTGATATCTTAATTAGTGAATTCCATCTCAAAGTTATTTTAGACGTACAGTTCAGAATATATTAATAAATAATAAATACTAGGGCATTAATAAATAATTGAACTTCTAGGGCAAATAAAATTTCTACTCGGGTTATTTCTGCATAAGTGCTTTTACATATAAAGTTTACTGTCGATTCAGCATAAAAGAGCATTATTTTTCATTGTTTTTGGTTAAAACGTTATGGTTGAATAGGATGGTCTGCTTTTATTTTTATAGTTGAAACATACTGCTTGCACTTTTTTCTCTCTAGAAAATCAGTGGATTTAATAATTACTTTAGATATTCTATTAGAGATATGCCGTGAATTGCACCTTTGTGTAGTTTAAAAAATACTTAAAAATGTAAATAATTCAAACAAATAATCGAGGAAATGATAAAAATAATGATATAGGTGAAATAGCTGTATAAAAAGTTGCAAACTGCGAAAACCTGCATGGGAAAGATTTAGCACCACCTACGTAAACGTGGCAAACTTCCTGGAACGTGGATTTATGTAATCTGATAAAAGAAAGAAAACGCACAAGATACGGAAGAAGAATTAAATAACACGTAATGAATCCGGCATCGAATGTTGAACAAAAGAAAAAACGCGCGAAGGCGAAGTTTACACTATGTATAAAATGCTTTTAAAGTATTAAGAAATTCCAGAAAAATATCAGCAAACAGCAAGAATTTAAATGCAGAGAAATCATTATTAAAAAGAATTAGTACATATTATAGAACTAATATAGAGTTTCATATCTCTGTTTAATTTTTATAAGCTTTCTATACATAAACTCACATCCAGTAGAAATAGGATTAGTCGATGTGTTTTTTTCTGTTTAAGAATGTTCGTTTAATATTAATAAAAGAATCGATACAAAAACGCATTTACATGAAGGACGAGGGTCAAGCATAAAATGAAATTATGTCTATATTTTGATAGGGGAAATATAATGGAATTAGGGGCCCTTCGTGTATGTGTAAGAAGATCTTTCGTTGTTCAGAGACAACCTCATTTCGCGAGTAATGTGAAATATTAAAATGGAGAGAATAGAAGGTTTCGGGATCGTGCTCACTGCTCTGCTTTAATTAATAATTCACTCTAATTAGTAGAAAACACAATCGAGAGTCTCTTGGAGGAAGAGCATCATAACCAGTAGTATACGTTTGAAGTAAATAGAAAAAGCATGAGAGGCTCCCGAGTGGTAACTTTTCTACTCCATCTACTCGTTTTTAGTGTCGTCCAATTAATACTTTAGTAGCGCGCGTAAAAATCATGTAATCGTGTCACAGCTTGCAGGCGACCTTTTCTACGAACTCTTTCGTGTGAGGAAAAAGGGAATATGAAAATGATGAGGGAGGTTGTGAAATATTAAATAAATGTGGCTTGAACGAGGCGTTCTTAAAATTCGTTACAAGTTTTAATAAATAATAACTCTTCAAGAGAGGACAAAGTTTATGTCTGTTTTTCAATATTTAAATAGACATTTTATATTTGGCGAGCTAATATTTTTAATTAGATTTTACAATTTTGTCTGTCAGAAAGGAGTTAACTAAAAGTGAAAGGCGAAGTAGAAACACACAATCTTTGTCAATCTTTTTTTTTTTTTTTTTTTTTTTTTTTCTTTTACTAGAGTGATTTTCAAAATTTTATCTTTTTATTTATTAACTAAAAAAATATTACGGTTTCTGTATTCATGGTTTTAAATGCAATTTTCGTACAATTAAATTTTAAACAATTGAAACAAATCAATAGTTCAGTTACAATCGCGTTTTTTATTACATTAAATTTTTATGTGATCGTTTAAGGTGTATAACTGTATATGCCTATTCGGAACACAAACAGTCATTCAGCTTTATATATAGATGTTTTGTGAAATATATTTTCATTAAAAAATAAACGGAAAGAAACAATAGATAATATATGGGTTGACTTTATAATTGCTACAATAACAATGTCTAGAAATATTTGTCAAATTATCGTTAGAGCCTAGGGGTATTATTTCCCGCTATGAATAATTGCCGGGTTTATCTGCGCGTTGACCCGTTTGTGTTACTGATCATAAAGCTGTCGGGTCCACGAAGCGCTATTGGAAGCGGATGAATTTTCGTCTCTCTCGTCGCGAAGATCTCAAATTTCGTTTCTCTCTGGCAAGATGAATAGTTTTTAGACCATGTAAAAAATTACGCTTCCGAAACCCGACTTAGCAGTTTAAATTGTTTCCGAGCGGAAGGGGTATATACCCAAGTTCAAGTAATTTAGCAATGCCTAGTTTAATAACGGCTGCTATTTTTCTTTAAGATTTTGGGAGATGTAGCTTTCGCAGTCTTTGTACTGAGTAAGTCTGCTGATGAAGTCAATTTTTCTAGAAGATACGATATTACGTTCCTCTCATACGAAAAACCTTTCCAGAATTTTAAACAGATCGCGAATCAGATGTTGATAAAAATTGATAAAATTCGTTTCCTGGAGGGAATTCATAGACTGACGGGATCTCGGAGATTTTCTTATATAACCTAAAGAGCTCTTCTTCTGGATTAATTTTTTAAGAAAGATTATATAAACTGGCCATATTTATTTGAAGTATATATTCATTTTGTCATACTTCCACTTAACGTAGCCTCAGGCGTAACTTACTTTACAATCACGTCACACATGGTTACAACCTTTTACCCTATATAATAAAATAAGCTTTACAGTGTATCATTTGATGGCTCAATTTTTTTTTATAAATTCAGATTTTGCATGAAACTCTGTATTCTTCGTGAAGATTTAAAATCTTTTTTAACGATGTACGTTGTTACGTCAAGAAAATCTATTCTCCTCGTTAACGAAATTCCATGTGCTCTGTCTTTAAAGCTTCACGAGACCTTCATTGTTTGACAGTAAACGAATCCAACGTATTTGTATTTGAAAATTCTTTTTTCGTTTCGTACGAAACTACATGCATATTCACATGCGTAAATTTTTATGCGTTTTATCGGAAACTGTACTACACTACATGTATTCAGGAAAAGGAGAGCTAAAATGGAGTTTTTTACTTCATTTGATCATTTCTGCTTTAAGAGCGCATAACCAACTACACGGAGAAAAATGGATAGTCAGGTTGACTATCTGAAGTGTAAAACTGACTATACTGGAGTTTTAACTATAGGACAGCACTCTAGATAGTCAATCCTAATATCAGCGAAATGTTAAAAATGGTTGTTCAGCTTGACCATCCTAGAGTGTAAGTTTTACAACTCTGGAGTGTAAAACTATGAGAGGTTATGTTCTAAAGCAAAATAAAAGAATGGCTTACTGCCAAGCAGACAGACAGACGAGAAACGTATTCTTCACTTATCTAACGCACACAAACCTAATTCTATAACCTAACTTAACACTACTACATACAACGCAATTCCCTAACGCAGAATATCGCACGCTGAGTATATCGGTCGAAATAGTCCTTATATACTAACCAGCCAAATTCTCACCGCTTGTGAGAAACGCCCAGTGCCGGGCCAAAAACCGAGGTCACCGGTGGTGACCACGGTGACCACCGAGGTGACCACCTCCGTGGTGGTGACCCATAAGTGTAGCGGCGCGCAGACGCGTAGTATCTCAGAGTGTAAACCTGACATTCTGAAATATTCAAACAGACTATAAAATAATGGTCAATCTGACTATTAGGAAAAAATGATAGATAGTAGTTGGTACTATCTAGATGGTCAACCTGACTATCTAAATTTTCACACTCCAAGTTTGACTATCCATTTTTCTCTGTGTATATTTTTATGGGTTTTCTGTTTTAAAACTTGAAACTAGTCAGAACTTTATTTTTTGAAGTTTCACTGAAATTTAAAAAATGTTGTCGTGTCACGTTCTCATTGATGCATTCAACGGCGTCGCTTATCGAATTTTCTTGTTAACTAAATTTTCACGTCTATTTACCGTCGATATATACAAAATTTATGACCGTAATGTATGTAAAATGGGTACCGTCGTGAGTATTTAATGATGCTGGAAGCGAATTAAAATTAACCCTGTGCACGTACATCGGTTTTGATTGTGGAAATTTGCATTTAAATTAATTTTCCTCTGTAAAATTACTTGATTTAATGGATTTAATGTTAATAATTGTTGTAAATGTATCCAGAGCATTGGACTGGGACTTCCAGAAACTTTACACACTTTTATCATATTTATCAGAATTTCCATACAAAATTGTGGTTTAAAAATTCAAAAAGCTCACTCCAGCTGTGAAAAGTGCGATCAAATTCAGTGCTGTTACCTCAAAACTTGTCGAAAATTTGTATTATTTTCGGGACTTTAATTAGCGAATAATGAAAAAACCGTTTCAAATTTCGATTCTCGAATGAACGTAGTCAGAACATTTTCGTGCCATTTAGTTTCCATTATGGAACATACCGCTTTTCTCTCGAACGAAGTTTGTTATTTATTCTCTTGAGGAATTCGTTCAGTGTTAAACTCAATGCTAGTAGATTTTTAGTCTCATGAGGTTTTGCGTACATAATAATATCCCAACCACTTTTCAACTTGATTTAGACTTCAGTCCTTTCATATATTCTCTTTCGGGAGCGCAACCGCTCATAAAGCACGAACTTTTTAATTATGTCACTCTCTATGCAAGTTTTGTGAGGCGCTTTCGTGCAGGAACTTTCTCCTGAGAGATTGCAGACATCAATGTGTCACTGTTCTCATGTGTTTTTAAGGGACAGATCTGCTGAATAAAGCGTTATTTTCTCGTTTTTATTTTCTCTTAGAAAACTTAACACAGATTACACAAAAGAGATACAGATATTTTTTTTTTAATACTGACCTTTGCTGACCTAAAGCAACTTATATAGTACTTTATATTCTTTTTGCCTGGCTTAGAATGACTTTTACTACTTAAAATCGTTTCACATGTTATCGTTTAAATAAAATAAATGTTAATGCATAAAATAATGCATAAAATAATGCTTCTTCACAGGTGTTACTAATAAACCTTGCAATAAAGTACCTACTATAAGTTTGAAAGAATCTTTTTGCTTTGAAAATTTCTATTTTGAATGGTTTATAGTAGAAAGTTCTGTTTTCATACAAGCTTCATTTTCCCATTATTCCATAATCCATTATTTACACAGGTTACCTAAATTCAAGAAATATTCTCTCGACCATTAATCTATCTTTTATGACGAAGATCAGAAACCATAATAGCAGCTTTGCGCGTTAGCGTTTATAATTTCTATAAAATTAATGAGCTCTTTACAATCAAGTTTGCTTGGTGGAGTTATAGCTTCGGTCTTTCGTTACTTAACCCTTGTCCTCAGTATTTTTAATTCAAAACGAGCCGCGTTGTGGAATATTAAAGGTACAGCGACAAGGATGGAATATTTGTAAAACTATGCGTAGCCTAGGGGTAGTTTGAGCATGCCAAAGAGGGTGGCTTCGCGGTGGAATATGACGAGCTTGTGGTGAAAATACCCCAGAGACGAGGCCTTCGGCGGGCTAAAAGCGGTTTAAACTTCATTCGATGGAAGCAAGGAGACGCTACTTTACTCTATATAATAATAATTCAATCCTCGCGGGTTCAATATGATCGCGAAATTTGCTTTCTTTTGAAATTGAGCATTATAAACTTCATAGAATAGTCTTTAACTTCTAAATGTCTTAAACTTAAACTGATACCGTTAAATGGGGGGCAACTTCGGACAACTGCAGGCTAACTTCGAAGACGTAAGGACTTTTCAGTGTGTGTAGTATGTTACCACTCTCTCAATCTGAATTAGTAAGAATTTTACTAATTGAATTAGTACTAGCTTTATATTTGACTACTATAAGTTATTGTTATTATTTTTATCTAATTAATAATATTGTTTTTTTACCTAGTTATTATTTTTCAAATATATACAAGTACATATGTACCCTGTCGATAGACCCACGTTCAAAATGTAAAAATGTTCGAGAATTATACCAGCGATGCTTTGGAGTTTAGGAAAAACGTGTATACTGACGGAGGTAGAGGATACTCTTATATAGAATCCGCATTTTGTAAATTCCAAAGGCTTTTTTTGCATTTAAAGTTATGTAAATGATAAAACCCTGCGAATATTGCACATAGAATGAATATTCATCAGTTCCATTTAGTTAGTAGTTTGAAGTTTAAAATTTTGGAAGGAGAAGAGGATAAGGGAAATTAATAAAACATATTATCAAGAATTTTTTTTTATATTTTTTAAGATGAAAAATATTGGTTTTTCATTCACTGAAGAAGTAATACATCATTCCTTTTGAATGAATTCGATTTGAGTTAAAAGCTTCTTTTTCTTGTAATATGAGTGATGTATTTTTCGAAGCGTATACATTTTTTCCGGTCCCAATTGAGTCTCTGGGAGCCCTCGTCTTCGCTTACGTGGTTCGGGTCGTAGTTCACGTTCCAGATTAACCCAGTTGTTCATATCGTTTTCGAAAAAAACATTTTCTTATAACTTTGCCGCTTGAGTGAAAATCACTCGCGTAGCGAAAAAGGTGGTTGCACCTCGTGCAAAATTTATTTTACGGATAAAATTTCAAGCTTTGCAAACGGGGACACATTTTCAGGCAGGAACTTCGCTTATTTCTGCTGTCTTGGTGCATTCAACGGTGTCACCCTTCATTCAGGATATTACGTTCAGAACTGTTTCTGAACTAAGGAAATTGGCTTCATCAAGTGCAAGTTTTACAATAGAAAAGTTCTTCTCAAACTTAATATTTCCTTTGCGTTGTTAGAGATTCAAGATAGATGGTGACAAGCTCACACCACTTACTTTCTTACCTTGAATGCAATCGAAGTAGTCTTACTTTAAGTAGAAGAATCTCTTTTTATTAGAGTTGAACACGAATTATAAATACTTATTATTTTAAAGTAAATTATGCAACACGTACGGTTCAAATTTCTCAATATTTTTTTAATTTCATCATTTTTGGCTCGATGATTTTCTTGTAGGGGAATTGAAATTTTTTTCTCCTGCATATATTAAACATCAAGCCAGTACTTACTGCACGTCTTCCCCACCCATTTTTGCCCCCATTTTTTCTTGTTTCACCCACGAAACGCAACTACCACCCTGTGATATGACCCCACCTCACCGATGCTACCCTCATCATCCTGAAAATAATACTCGCTGGTTCTTTTCTATCATTCTTTTGTCTCGGTTACGTCGCCCAGTTTGCTAGCCAACTTCTACAAAGGCTGGAAAAGCTGAAGTTCTTGTCTAGTCTCGATCCTATGAAATCTCTTTTGAAAAAGCATTTAATCCCTTAATTACGAAAATTAAACTGAGTCTTGCACAAAATTTTCTTTCTAATTAGAAAGAAACTTTCTTCATTATAATAGCCTTTTTTCCATTTATTTGTATAACCATTACTGTAAGTATTTATTGATATAGAAGAAATTCATTGAACTCTCTTCAAATTCCAAAAATTAGAAATTTCACAAATTTTGAAATTGTACCTCGTGAAATTCTTTAAAATTCCACGACAACTTTTAAAATCTCTAAACAAAACATAATTATTTAAACAAACGATTTTAAAGTAAATAAAACTACTAAATAGATTAGTAAATTTTTCTTGCTAATAAATAGATTATTCATTTCTCTTAGTAATACTGGTAGTTATAAAAGAGCTTAAAATAAAAAGCTTTGTTTTGAAGAGATTTTCCCCAGATTTGAATTTTAAAGTTCGAAGTGGGGATAAAACTGATAGAGTTCTGTATAAATCTCATGTAAATGCATAGATTGCAGAGACCTGGACTTTCTCATAAATTCACTCTTATTGCGTAATTTAGCAAGTAAAATGACCCCGTTGTAAATGCAAGAGTGGGACATGGTATGTTAGATGTCTGAATTAGATTTAAAAATGTGCTGAGTAGTTCCCGAGTTTTTTGTTCGCACTTTCAGCACCTCAACAAACTGCCCTTTACCACTCAACGGAGGTCAGACTTTATGTAGATGTCGACCCTTATCGCGAATTCCAGTCCATTTTCCCAGTCTATGACTCGCCGAGTTTAGTCGTTTCGGGTTATGAGCAACCCAGATGCTCAATTCGAATTGATATAACAAGATATCAGCAGTACGATTTTAATCCTAGTCGTCACCTCCGCTTTTCTGTCAACAATATGTTCTTGCTTTTAAAATTTCGGCTTGTCTTTAAAATAACTTGGGTTCTGGCATATCTTATTAAAATACTTAAAGTTATTAAATCGACCATATTTTTATTATTATAGTTTACAATTGAATACAATTATTCCTTAACTTTTTATAATTCTCGCGCATGATTCGTTTGAAGGCAACATAAGTAGATAAATGTGCTCGATCTTGATTGTAAGGATGATAGTTAGTAATGCAAAGGAGGTAAAACTTCTTATCGATTGAGGGAAATTGAGCTGTCACATGCAAGAAGAGTTAACTCGGTTTGAGTTTTGAAACCAAAAAGTCAAGCAAAGTTCTCATTGAGAATATCAAGAGAATTTAAATGTAGTAGTATAGTATAATACATTTTATTGATGTAATATTATAATTTGACAAAACTTCACATTTTGAAATATATTTTATTATTTATATTTCAATTTCATTTATGGGTCGTTGCCAAAAAGTTGATAACGTTGCTCTTCTTTGGGTTTAATAATTTTGTTTTTTTGTTTTTTTGTTTTTTTGAAATTATAGAAAAAAGTGTGAAACAAACATATAGTATAAATTTGATTTCTGTGTACTAGAAGTGTATCTATTTATTCCTTGAAATATTTAAAAGTAATTTTAAATTACTTGAAAATATTGAAACTCTTCTGAATTATTTTGAAATTCCTTTAAAATTCCTTAGAGTCAGTTGGCAGCTCTGATCTCGATTCTATAAAAGTACAGGCACCGAATGAAAATTCATTCAATGGGTGAAGAGATAATATAGCTTCAGATTTTGAGATTGCAAGAATCTGTTTTCGATATATAGTTGCCACCTTTTTTTATGTTAGGCGGTTAACTTGATAAATTTTAGTAATTTTTTTTTTAAATCGAACGTGACATTTATTGGGAAATGGGATCAAATATTAGCTTATTTATACATATCGATTTTACCGGTTCACATATGAACTTGCAATTATTAATGCCGAAATTCATGAAACGCAAGTTTATTGTGTTGTCGCATATGGCGTATGCTTTATATACATATAATATAACACAAGTGCAGAATAACTGCAAGTATCTAGCACGTATTCCCCTTGCTCGAATATGTACAGACAAACAAATGATATTATACACCAGTACACAAAATGATAGAGCAGTCCGTAATAAAGTTTACAGTAAGCCTGCGGCGCTGGTAACGCGCTCAGAACTCCTCGAAAATGTTTTATCGTGAGAGCAACGAGAGGTTGGACATGGCTGCTGACGTTTCATTTGTTGATGATGGAATGGTAGACGAGCCTGGAAACGGAAACCAGATACGTGTGAAGGCTCGTAGATGATATCGCGATGCGATGGACAGAGAGCAAACCGGCACAAAATGACCCCAATGAAATACACACAGAAGAAGGGAAATAGAGATTTTTTAAATTCGAAGAGAAAGTTTATGAAAACTTCATTAAATTATTCGATTTTTGATTGCATTTAAGGATTTTTTTTGCAATTTTAACACCTTTAAATTGACTTTCAACAATTTCAAATGATTTTGAAGGATTAAAATTATAGGCTTGAATTCTAGAAATAATTTCCCAACAATTATTTATATGTCTTGAATTATTTTTCATTTATATGTTAATTAGAATTCTCGTTGAATATGTGAAGCCGGTTAATTTTTGATTCTGGGAGGGTTTTTATTGGTTTTATGTCAGCTGCATTGAAAAAAAGAAAAATATATATTTTTCACTTCAGGTAATTCGAAATGTCAAGAATCAGTGATGAGACTAGATATTTCTATTGAGAGGCATATATCACGTTTCGTGACTTTTTTCGTGTATATATGTAAGGTGGATTTATACAATTTGAAATGTTTCCAAAATATTTTTTCTACATAGCGACACTAAATAATTTTTCTGCTACTTTCACGTGGCAATTCTCGCTTAATAATTAATGAAATGATTGTAGGTCACTTATATAGAAATAATGTGTAGATGAAATTTTCTTGAATTAGTAGCTGAATCAGGAATCGTCGAAACGTCATTTCAGTAGTCAATTTGACATTTAGAGTGATTGCCGGAACAAGAGGTGAACCGTTGTGGCTATAACAATGGCGTTCAATGACATCTAACAATATGTTCTGCAGGTCGAATACACGATTCTACACGCAAAATACCTATGCTTGACTAATCAAACTCAGAGTCTAAGGCTTAGTACTAATATTGATGTTTGAGATTAGTCGGAAAACCCAGCCTACGGTATTTCCAGAGGATCACCATTATTGCTGCGTAATCATTGCTCTTTGGCTAAATCAGATCTGCTTTAGAATCCTTCTGTACTTGCATTTGCTAGTGGTTTCATGCCTCAATTCCTCATTTGATTTCACATTAGAAACTGCCAATTATTCAAGTCTATTCAGTCTTCAACGTGGAACAAAAGAACATTGCAATTGAGAGATTATTGCTAATTCTATTATTAAATTATAGAATTGTGAGAGGTTCTTCTGCAGTCTATGTATATTATTAAAACCGTCTTTTGAGTCGAGTAGTCAATCTTTAAATTGTAAATTCAACAATTATTTATTTCGTTAATACACTATTTGGACTCATAATTTCTTTTCATTATTAATTCCTTCAGAAAATGCAGAAAATGTGCTGATATTTCAGAGTAAAAGTTTGAGGAATATTGAATCATTTGAATGAAAACTTTTATTAACGCAGAAAATAACGAAGGCTATTATAGTCCTCTCATTCAAGAATGTTGAAATATGAAAACAAGATTTGATAGAAAATGTAAAGATTATTTGGAACTCGGAACTTTTCTTTTAAATAACACTATGATATTGAGATTCTTGTCGAGCATAAAACTCACTTCACTTTCGTAATTAGTGAAACCGAATTATTTCTTACTTATTACTTTTGAGCCTTGTTAAATGTTTATTCTATCAGTTGTATTTCAGTAAAATAACTGCAGCTCTATCAAAGCTTAATTGAGTCGACTAATATTTCTCATTAATTCTCGCCAATAACGCTAATTACATAACAAATATAACGAAGTGGCATTCCTTCGCGTCATTATTTGCACTTTACGTGTTTTCAAAGTTGTGACGACCATTCACCTCTGCTAACGATTTGTGGATATATTTCAAAGAGTTTGATTATCGCTTTGTGTTGGGAATTCGGGGTGATTTACATCAGTTGTGGGGCTTCATTAATTCTGAATTATGAATAGAGGAATATCGATCTTCATGGTACCAAAGACAGAGGGCCGATGCATATATGTTGACTGAAAATCGGGTTTATAGATGATCATGCATTACTCTCGAACACATGAATCGACAGAATTTGATACCAAAACATCCACGCATAAATATCCGTATGCGCGACTTTATACTGTTTCTCTCTATTGATGAACATGTGTTATAATAATGATAGTATCGTAGGTGAGTTTCAGTTCAGTAAGTTTCACACCTAATTGAAAGCTTCACCAATTAGAGAAAACCAATTAGAAAAAATCAATCAAATTTTCGACCGCAAAGTGTTCGATAATATTTTCGAGATAATTTAAAGATATGGTAACATCGCTTGCTTCTTTTTTTAGCAAGGACTACAGCACGCTACGCGGATGATAATTTGGTTTTTCTTCTTACAACTTCAAATCATTTAAAAATACAATGCATGCGAGGTTTTCAAGGCATTTCGTTGCACCACTTTTTTTTTAGATTGGATAGTATGCAATATTTTTAATTTTTAACCAAATATTTTTCTTTGTTTCAGGTAAGTTTCAGTTATCGCAGTAATGAATTGTCATCTTCTCTGGTGGTAAGCGAATGTAGAAACTTTTTATGTTAGTTTTGCATTTTTGAGTTTAAAAGTTGACTAAAACTTTAGAAACTCTACACAGGGGAAATTATGATTCCAACTATAATTTAATGATACACTTCATTAATCTATCTTCATTATTTATCCTCCCTACGATCACTTCACGATCTTTATTAGCTTCATTCACCTTTTAAATTCTGGACTTATACACCATGTGTTTCAAGTTTCTAAATTTGTTTAGTATTATATGAATATTTTCTTGGCTATTATGTTGTATAAAGTTTCTTTTCGTATTGTTTCCACTCTAGTTTTTTTAGCTCTTTTATCCGTTCATTCTTTTGCTTTCCACTACGTCTACTTTCCTTCTACCCCTATTCTGTATCTTTCTCTTGCTCTTACCTTCTCATTTTATCTCTTTTCTCTCTCTGCATCTCCACTCCCTTTCTCTTGTTCTGCAGCACAGCACTGCTTTGCATAATTTCTATTGCTGCAGGTAGAGTCAACGTACGTATACATAAGGTATATCTATCACATGTGGGCATTGTACATACATACTTAGACACAGTATTCTCTCGATTTTCATCCGTTTGCTTTTCCTCGGATATGCGCGCATTATCCAATGTATCAACCCACAAATAAATCCAGATTTAACTTAACTTCTAACTTAACTCATAATATTCTCAAAATATTAACTAAATATAGAATTGCACAATTAATCCAAACAATAAATTTATAAACTTGATATTTATTATTTGCACTTTAATGAGTAGAAGGGTCTCAAAAACAATTTCTGTGGCTTACACTTCAGTTCAATTGTTTTCTTTTAACGCTTTGTGCAAGCCAATTCTGTTCTTTTCATTTCAGTTC
The DNA here is from genome assembly GCA_904066005.1 of Synergus itoensis. Lineage (NCBI taxonomy): Eukaryota > Metazoa > Arthropoda > Insecta > Hymenoptera > Cynipidae > Synergus > Synergus itoensis. The sequence continues at coordinate 2,751,144 of CAJFCP010000059.1, read as the reverse complement.
AATCCTTTCTTGTGATAAGTAGTCCTCGCGGTCTCTTGATAATACTAGGATTCTACTCTGTTAAGTAATTAAGATCAATTCCTGAGTTAAATGCTTAGACGTTAGACGTGACATGTGTAGTTTATTTGCAGAAAATTAGATAAATTTGACTGTTCAAATACTTTCGAAAGTACGTTATTAGAATTTTCAAAAAGTCAGAAAGGATTTTAAAGTTGTACAACTGTATTGTATATTTGATAACTTATATCAAGCTATATCTTTACACCACAATAAGTTATCAAAAACATATTCATAACGACAATTTCGTATGCTGAGCGTACTCTGAATGTATTAAATAACTGGTCAAGTTGAATTCCGAACTTTCTACCGGTAAAGAATTTGTAACATTTCCTGCAGCTTGAATTTTTACGAGTGTAGGTGATTTATTTATTTCTTCCTTTGACTGCACAGTGCACGTGGTTGAAACGTAGCTCTTTCGTGTGAAATGAGATGTATTGCCCGACACCTGGAAAAGGGGTAAAAATATGCGTTACACGGGTGTAATTTATAACGTCTCGAAGGAAACGGCCAAAAAGCTCCATTCGCTTCCCGCATCCAGAATTTTCATTTCCGTATTGGTATTTCAGATAGAAAACTTAGAATTTCTCGAGTAAATGAAAGAGCCTGAAATCGTTTGATTTGAGTTCACCATAGAAAAGGTTTAAGAATATTTTAATTAGTCAAAAGATCTCTGTCTGTAATCTAATAATTATTTGAAAAATAGAATAATGATTCTGGACATTCATTCAAGTCTTGTGCACTGGTATGAAAAGTTGAGAGATTAAATTAGAAATCGTGCATTTCCTGAAATTAGGAGCGATTCCACCATCTTGTTGACGAGGCGAAATACGCCTTCCACCTTTGAGGGACAATTTTCCAACGAGCACGCCGTTTCTCGGTATTCGAGTTCGAAATAATGCCGAGACGTGAGGGTCGTACCAAAAAAGGTGTCTCCACACGGAAAGAAATTTTGTACAGCAGCGACACTTATGGTAGTACGGCAACGCGACCGAGGTGTGAAAGCGACAGCGACGCCAATTTTGGCAACGCGTCGGTCTCTTAAACTTAGTACAACGTTGCTCTCTAGTATTTGGGCACGCGTGACGCGTGAGGTCCGTTGCTGCTTCAAAAATCTAAGACAACAGTTACACCAAATAGGGACAGCAGCGTTCCCTAACTGGGAGAACAATCGTAATAAACAGAGGGCGCACTGCAGCACTACAGTTTTGCGCATCAGACGTACCTATAAGTGTCGCTGCTGTACAAAATTTCTTTCAGTGCAGCCTCAAGTGATAGTCCTATACATTTTCCTTCTCTCTTCTACAATTCATTCTCGTTTCTTTTCCATTTTCCTTCGCTATCACACTTTTCTTCTTTCCGCTTCGATTTAGATCCTTACAAATTGTCGTTTGCAATCTCATATCTGCCAAGCACTTATCGCGCTCCTCGGAGCTTAAAACCTTCTCTTTCTCGTGCAACATCAAGAGAGAGAGAGAGAGAGAAGGAGAAAGAGAGAAAGAGAGAGACTTTAGAGTATTGTGTGTAGCCCGATAAAAAGATTTGACATTTTTAAGATTTATTGAGTACTGCTGTAAAAAATGTAAATATTCTTTGTTAGGATAAGACTCAAATTGCTTATCTTCAAGTTTTATTTTTTAAACTTACTAATCCACTTTAAATAATGATTTAGTTTGTCGCTTCAACATTTTTCACCGGCTTCACAATATTAGATTTCGTATTAGTTTCTCATTTCACGATTTTTTTCTTTTAAATTTTTTCCTTCAAAGAGAAAGTCGTTTATCCTGGAAAGACAATCACCAAGAAGATTTTAATCTTTTAAACTGAAATTAAATTTTTCCCAGACAATAAATCTTTTTCACGTCTTTTTTTTCGAGCCTTGTTTCAGTTAAAGGCGAAAGAGAGAGGAAAGTAATCTCTCAGAAAATAATCCTTTATTTTGACCATGATAAGCAAAAATTGATATGAGCTCATTCAGTAATCGGTCTTTTCTCTTAGCAGTCTATTCCGATCGAAAAAGACGGGTTTTCCAGTTTAAGTAGAAAGGTCTCTAAAATTAATGGAGGGTAGCTTGTAGTCGAAAGCCGTTCCATTTCTCCTTTCTCAGGCAATGGGAACGATTCCTTGCAACCAAAACTGTCGTACTTCTTTTCTTTAGAAATATATTTTTGCGGTGCTTAAATTCGACGTTGTATAGCGGACAAAATTTATTGAATCGCGACAAGGAATTTATCGGGTTTTGGGCTTTCCGAGCGACGATGCGGATGTAGTTTTTTACGAGAAATTAAATCGCCGTCGAAACGCGCTTCATGGTCGAGAGTACGAGCACGTCAATAGAACGAATCATTTTAACCAAGTACCCACTACTCGAAAACCGCGAAGGCCGTTTTCCGACAATATCACCCTGTAGTTAGGTGGATTTACGTAGAGACACTGCTGTAGCCTAAAACTGGCAGCATTGTTGCATATCCGCCCCTGTCCACTTTTGAATAATTAAAAGCAACGGCTTTGAGCTGCCCTCAGTGTTGTCGCTCGAAACGTTTACAAACTTTAGTGTCAGCACTGTCAGCTACCGGAAAATGGGCTGTTTTTGCTTCCCTTCGCCAGATTACAACCTAAAGGAACACAGTTTATGTCACTGCAAAGTGTCTCTGATTTTGCGACTAGAATTTTTTATATTTTGATATTCCTTTTTAATGGTATACAAATGTGTTGGATTTTGCTCTGTTCAAAACTTTGAAATCTCTTACAGTTTTTTCAGATATCCTAAAATTCGTAGAAAATCTTTTTTCTCGGTTAGTAGGCGCCCCGGTATTTATTCAAAAATTTATTTCTTTTTACAATAGAATCGACTAATTTTGTGCCGACCTCATTATCTGATCAATTTCCTATGACAGGTTAAAAAGTGCAGCTTTTCCTACAATCAAAGTGACGTATTGTCGATGGTATCAATACCCAGGAAATCATCGAGTGGCGCTCGACAAGCACCTAGTCCATTCTCCCTTGGAATGAGAGACTGTAATTACGTTAAAATTTTAATTGCATCAAGTTACAGATTCGGCTAGAGGAAAAAAATAGGAAAATACTTTTAGGAATATATTTTTTTTAGTGTTTTGTCCGAGTTAAATTTTTATCTTTATGAGATAGAAATATTAAACTAGGTAAAAGGACTTTGTTTACCATGATGGGAAATTATTTTAGTAACTTTTTCCGTAGAACACGAAGCTGGAGGCGTAAATGTTTTATCTTTTCGCATTTTTTTTTAAAAAACGTTTAAAAGATGAAAAAATCCTTTTGTGTATTTAAATTACAATGTATTATTTCAACAAATTTTCAATATTTGTGACGTGTTATTTCACTTTGTTCATAAGAAAATGTATATATTTACAGCAATAGAATTTTTTCATTTTTTATGTGATGTTGAACATTAAATCATGAATATCTTCTAAAATATTTTTAATCCTTAATATGGTTTCTTTCTTTGCGTTTAAACTGGTTAAGATTTGTTGAAATCTTAAACAGTTGAAGTAATGACGGTCTTGAAGTAATTATAATGTTATCCGGTTATAAAATGCGAAAAGTAAACTAAGTTACGTTCAAATACATAATAAACAGACTGATAAACGGAATCCCCTGTATATGATAATATTGTGATAAATTTTGACCAGTAATCGTGATATTGATGCTGATTCTGGGATGGTTCTACAACCTAAATGCAGAGTTACGAGTCATAAGCCTCAAAATTTGCCAGGTGTAAACTGTTAAATTTTCAGCTTCAGTTGAAATAAAAGTTCAAGTTTAAAACATCAAAAAATTGCTAATTCTAGCGAAAACAAAGCTACTAATTGAATTAACCAAATTTCTACTAATTCAGATTTAGAGAGTAGAAAACAAGGATAATATCTTCAACTTTTTATTTTTTTGGCCGTTCCATTTATAAGAGTTCTTTATCGCTGTTTTTAGGAAAGTGAATTAGGGAAAATACTGAATAATTAAAGTTTTGTAATTAGTCATGAGGTAATTCCCGATAATAAATGATAGGACTCTGTTATCACGTCTAGAAGTAGAGCAATTACTTACGAAGTATTAAGTATAGACGCTTACTTTTCCATTCATCAGATATACTTTTTAAATATAATGAATTGGCTGACGGTTTCTAGTAGAAAGTTCATTTTTATGAATGAATACAGGTTTTTAAATTTTTTAGCGAGTTTCTTACTATATGGAGGCGACTAATTTATAATGAAGTATCACTGTTAGTAATGCTTTTTAGCAGAGATTCTTTAATTCCTTTGATGCGATCCACTTTATAAAATATTTTCACCGATTAACCTAATTTTCGTTGAAAGTTTTCCATTTGGAAAGTACATCAAAGTCTTTTCTACCTTTACAGCGTATAAGATTTGACCTATAATTAAAGTATACTTGAGAAAGGATTATCTCAAGTCTCGGATGGTTTAGCTGCTTCAATAGGAAGCGGAAGTCATCTTCAGCGAGTTACCTACCTCTGTGCGAATATGTTGCGTATCAAGAGCGGCTGCTGTGACAAATTGAGACATGTCTCGGCGATGCTCATGCAAATTTACATCTGAGTTGGTGCCTCCAGAAGACTTAGAAGGTATTCTCAGCCAAGATGTCGTGTTCCATTCTACTGAAATTCTAGGAAGCTATTCTGCCGACTGTTATCCTCAGAAATATACTGCAATTTGTTACTCTCTTGTCAGTTGCACTGATAGAGCTAAATGCGGCGATAAAATGTTCTTAGTCCTTGATGAAATATAGTCGAGTAGTTTAGAGATCATCACAGTTAAAACAGATATTTACCTTCCTCTCCAATGATGCTTTAGTGAAGCTCTTTTTCAAGGGCGAAAAATTTTATTAAAAAAAAAAGAAAGAAAAAATGATTAATGCGAAACATGCACACCCATACTTTTCCTCTTTTTCTAAAAAATAGTCTATCCATTTAGAAAAGAGGACTCGCTGGGAGAAAATCTTTTCCGCACAATTCCTTCGCTTCTTTGAACAGCGTTTTCCTCAAGTCATCAAAGTTCGCATAGAGCTCTCCAGTATACTAGTTACTAGCCTGTAGTTTCGTCCAAGTTTCCAAATAGTATCAGGAAAGTCGAGAACGAAGCGTCGCAAAAGTTAACTTTGAAATTCTTTCCTTTTTCGAGGAAATTGGCTTAGGTCAATCCTTAATTTCTATTTCCATTGTAAAAATGATTTCTTTTAAATAGGTATATTTTCCAAGTGACGAGGTTTTGGGTAACGATATCCAAGTCGAATTGAGAAAGCAGGGACTCTGTGGAGGTTGATCCGAGTTGATTCCTTTTGCTAAGACAATCTAGGGTTCTTCATTGCCTGGCAGAACCTAGCTTGATTAATCCCAGCGAAACCCATTTCCAAGGTTAATTCTCCGGGATCCAACCACCTTCTGAGATTTAAGGATTGAGACAAGCACGCGTTTGTTCAATGGTGTATTCAAGGATTTAGTAGGTCCACGTGTAGGAGAACTGGATTTCAACCCTTCGTTTTAGATGATTTTTTTTTTTTTTTTTTTTCGTATAAAAAGAATGAGAAGGGTTGATCAATTTCTGTAATTGACCATTTAAATCAGAACGAAGTTAAGAATGATTGGCAGCTCTGATCACAATTCAGATTTCGGGATTCCAAGAATCTATTTTCGATATAATTTACGATAGGATTCTATTTTACTTTTTTGAAAACATACTTACATAGAAGAACTTAAGTTTAAAAAATCTGAAATATTTTGTTTTCAATCTGAACCGCCTGCTTTTGTAATAACTATAGTATAACTCGTCATTACATTATGAAATATCAAAGTGAAATTAATCATAAAGGAATGAAAGTTGAAGTTGCTGAGTTATTGGAAAATTTGAACGAAGTTACATAACGGTTGAAAATTTTGTAACGTAACTAAGTTACGTAACTAATTTACTCTAGCAGTAATTTTCTTCTATCTCTGTTACTTGTAATGCGTTACTCTTTAACACTATTGAAACTTTTAAATACTATTATGAAATATTATATAAAGCTCTTCCGATTCCAGCTTGTTCTGAAAACTTTTTATAATAATTTCCTGAATAGCAATAATCTATAAATTGTTAAAAGACATTTTGGTTTTAATTTAACTTCAAAGTTAAAATTGTCTATCCATGGCAAGTAATAAGAGATTCCATTGACTTATACTAAAGGGATCTTTTGAGCAAGGGATCCTTGCAAAAGGGATCATGCCAAAGCCTTTACAATTAACTCGAGCTAAAGCTGGAGTGCTTGATTTATATGCATAGAGGATATCGCCCAACGATATTTACGGAACATAGGTATTAAGAGGCTTTCAAGAGGTGACCGACGTTATTGGCGATCTTAATAAATGTTGTACATCGTGACGTCGAATTAAATTCGCCTATAATAGTGCAGACACTATCGAGCATTTTCACTCTACCTCTTGGAGATTCTGCGGTATATTATGCAAACTCTCTTGATAGCTTGTCCCAAGTTCCATTATGCTTACCTCCGCAGTTTCGCACTTGTTTGGTATTTTTCATAACCATTTAAGAGAGAATGCTTTTCATTTTCAAATATCGCTTTTAAGATAAATATCAAAACCACATAAGCTCCTCTTCAAGTTAATTTCATTACCTAAAAGCCGCTAAAATATTATTTAATTCACTCAAACTAATTTATACACATATGCTATATTTATTCATTTTAATGAATAATTTCCATGCATAATTATATCAGGTGTAAAAGAAATTCATCTAAAAGTCACTATTATTTATCTTGAATACGTTTTTCCTCTGTGTAATGGTTAAATGTCTTGAGTGTATTCTCTTAATTAAAAAAATTAATTTTGCTGTGATGAAAAAAATATTTTATGTGGATTTCTTTTGAATTTCTTTCTAAGTAATATGTTAAGGTAGAGTCGTGAGTTTGTTAAAAAAAAAAAAACAAATCATTATAAAAACATTCAAAATTTCCATACAGATACATTCACGCTGTATATATGTAACTGGCTCCATTTGTCTCAGTTTCGCAGGAAAAATTTCTTTACTGGTTAATGACTGAAAACTGCGTGTTTTGTAAGCATCGCTGCTTAATTAGGTTAATGAGGTAATATGTTCTTGCAGTCAAATGTCACTAGCGTCATGTGCTTCCAGCGATGTAAATAGAGATAAACGGTGGTTTTCAGGATACTTTTCTCTAAAAGTTCCTTTTGGCATTCTGCCCTTTTCTTACATTTTCACTTTTTAAAGCATTTTCATAATTATGGTAACAATTCCTAAAACTTTCTCAAAATTTACAAAAGTTACTTTGTACAATATAATATTCTTATGAAGTACTTATAATATAATTTAAGTATTTACAATTCATTTTGAACAATTCAATTGCTAAGTAAAATTACTAAATAGTTAGTAAATTGTTCTCACTACTTCATTTTAATAATATGTGACTTACTAATTAATTTAGTAGAAAGTGGAGAAATTGCTAATTTAGTAGTCAAATATAAAGGCACTAATTAAATTAGTCATATTCTTGCTGATTAAGATTGAGATAGTATAATTTGGGATATTTAATTATGTAGGTATAATATAATCCAGAAATATCTAAAGTAAGAATTTAATGCAGAATAGTTAATGCATTGCAATATGATTAAAAGTTTTCAAACGCGTTTAAAAGCTGTGACAATAATTAGCTTTTGTGAACTTTGGAACACAGGCTCAAACATTGCTGATTTATAACTCAGTGAATAATTGATATCATATCATTTATTCAGCAAGAAAATCAGTGATCAATTTGAATATAAAACAAATTATTTTTCGTTCAATCTGAATTTAATGAGATTCTATTCATTACATTCGATTCTCGATTTTCAATTTACTAATTAAGGCACTCTGGGCATATGTTTGAATATCTGGATAATTGTGTAAGTGTAGTAAATTCAATTAAAGTTTAATCATGATACTAATTTTCTTCAAAGACATTGGGTAATTGTAAATATTTTTTGTATTAAAAAAAAAATCAACTTTGAAATTCGTCCAGTTTTTATTTGCATCGTTTAAGATCGATCGAGAGAAATAATTTGTTTTTGGGATAGATTGTGCTCTGAAGAATACATGAATAATTCTTAAAGATGTGGTTCAAGTTCTAAAAGTTCAATGTTTTAAACTAGAAACAGTTTGAAAATATTGATTCATTTGCATTGGAAATAATTCGATATGAAAGAAACTTGTAATGCTTACTTTTATTTTTTTAGAACATCAATAATTCTGGATAAAATAGCAGTATTCGGGAAAAATACTTCGTTCATTTGAACATTCAAAACTTGATACAGCTCTTAAAGCCGTATTACATTAAAACTGTTTATATGAATATGAATGAACATTAATTATAATTATGAATACAAATTACTTAAGTTTGCTATCAAAACAAAATTTCATCAGTGTACAAAGGTTCCTCATTTTCTCGACAAATAACCTTCCTACTATTAGGAAAGTAACGGTTGGTTACATTCACCTCCTTCGTTACCTCTTAATTACAATTTTCCCAACCAAGGAAGAAGATCTTAGAGCCAAAGTGGTACTCTGTTTGTTGCCTTTATTCATCATTTTCATCTAGCCCTATGAAAGAAATTTTAGAAGGTTGTTTGAGCTTTTAAATTTTTGAGTGTGTTAATTAGGAAATATTCTTAAGGTTGCAAGAAAAGAACTAAAATTTTAAAACAGCAGCTTGAAAATTATTAATATTTGTAAATTCCTCTTGGTCAAACTTTATTTCGTTTGTGTGATTTTGAATTTTAACGCAATTTAAACATGAAATTGTTGGCTAGCTGAATACTTTTCTGTGTATTCTGGATGTATTCCTTCTTTTGAAAAAGGGAAGATTTTCGGAAATTTTTTCTATTCAAGATAAATGAATAAATGAAATTAATGATCGTTTTATTCCTTAGCAATTTTCTAAACCTCTTTTTGTGGAAATACAATGGGTAGATCGTTGAAATGGGTCTATAGAGCGTCGTAGTGCAGACAAAGAGCCGTGAATCCGAGGGAACTATCGGGTCTGAACGTGGGAGACATTCCCATTCCATATGGATAAACTAATTCAAGACGGTCGGATCGACAGTACAATAAGAAAGGATCTCACTCCTGGGAATGTCAATCCAATTTCAGAGACACAGGACTGTCGCTGAGAATCTACATGCATATTTGTCTCTCCTAGCCAATGCATGAACATATACTTGCACTGTACTATAATACAGACACAGCCGTAAGTGTGACAAATTTGTGACTCAAGATGCATCTAGATAAACACATAGGGGACAACATATGCGGATGATGCGAACATATGTAAACTCATACCCGGAGTGTCGGAAGAACATTTCTCTGAATTTGACATTTATATCCTGCTCCGCGATTTTTCATTTATATGCGACACCCCTGCTTTGGAATATCGAAATTATTCGAGGAAAGTCGATCGATGCTAGTCGCGAGACACATTTCGGTGTCGTTTCGTCCTCGCTCTGACGCAACGTCTTTGGCAAACGATTTTACGATATGTATGTTTTCAATTGAAAGAAATCCACGGAATATTTGACTTTACGACTCCGTAATAAGCAAAATCGATGCTTTGAGGAAGCATTAAATTATAAATATTCAAACATTAAATGTTTTAAAGTTAAAAAGGTTCAAGTTTGACCAGTTTACAAATGTTTAAAATATTCTTTATGCTGCACATTGCATAATTTAATTTAATTTATGAAACAAAAGATATTGGACTATATATTTTATTTTTATGCTGTCTCAAGAATTTTGATTCATTTTATGAAAAAAACTAACGTCTACCAGGCGCCGTCTACCTAAATGTGATTGGCGCGCCTCTTGAGGCGCCCAAGAAATCTTCCTATAAATGATTTGACAGCTCTTGGAGTAGCATTATCAGAACAGAATAATGTGAGATGTTTGAGCAAACAGAATTCTTTTGAATAAACATCTATGCATTCACGTTGAAATATCAGTTTTGCCTCTGACACGCTTTTTAGGAGAAACATTTCGAGGACTCTCACCTCAAGAACCTCTTCGCTTGCTTGTGACATGTCACCAAACAGTGTTTAACAAGGAAATATATGCGTTAACCTGGAATTAATTTGTTTTCCTAATTTTACAAAATTTCGCTTTTCAACGTTACTCCAGAAATAGTGGTTTTTTTTTTTTCAATAATTGTAACTTTAAAGTAAAATGTATTAAATTCCTAACGTTTTTAATTAAAAATATTTATTGTAACTTTGATATGAGAAAGACAAAAAGAGAAAAATGGCTAGGCTAAGCAATTGAATGGTTGCACCGAACAAACTTTGGCTACATCAATCATATAGTTATGTTTGCCCCTTATCTTTCAAATATATATGGCTGGCCCAACTAGAGTAGTAGTCCTAGAGTGGTATAAGAGGGGGTGAAACTGTTAAATCAAATAACTCTACACTTTGATTTTATAAATTTTAAAATATTATAAATATAAACATTTAAAAATCTTTATCGTATCCAAAGCCAAATTTAAATTCAGGAAAGTAGAATGCAATCCCGATAAGCACACAGTTCCCTCTTACAAATCGTATTATTACGCTTCCTTTTGAAACGGATAATTTTGTTAAAGTTTAAAAGCCTGGCACTCTGAAGAGCTAGCTGCGAAAATTGCAAGAAAAGGCTGAATTAAGCGAAATTGTCGGTGTAAACTTGATGCTATTCACAAAAGGAGCAAGAGCCGGTTATTGCATTTTACCAATTCTATTTTACTAATGTATTAGGTAATGAAATTTTATTGAACCGAGCTCCAGCTATTCGACCAGCGAGCACTTTAACGTTATCCTCTTCACTCCGTCTAGCTCTATTTCCTGCTGCAAAATGGGCATTAACGATTCTTTGACATCGATAAAGTGTAAAACGATAAAATTATCAAGAAAACACTTTTCACGTTCGCGCGTTTTTGTTTATCGATATGTTTGCATAGGGTTGTGACGATCGTTTTAATTTAAAGCATTTTAAGATTTATGGTATGTACATACAACGAACCCGAATAGCGTAGAACGTCAAGCATGATGTATTGACCAAACCGGTCGTTGAATATGTAGCAGAATTATTTAAAAAGTTATCATCAAGGACAAACGTCTCTTTTATGTCGAATTGAAAATTACCGAAGTCACTCCAATTAGGTACAGTTAGTTTTCCAGTTTTATAACTTTCCAATTACTTTGACATCAATTCGCAATTAATTTGCATTTACTTTCCCTTATTCAGGGAATTACAAGTATATTTTATTTACAATTTTATATACGACTTTAGGATGGCTCGGTTGTGTGTATAGATGATGCGATTCATCGATTCTTACACTTGCAAATGATCTTTTATGCAGTGCAGTGGAGTAGAGGAAAGCTCGGTGGGTTTCATAGATAGTGCCAAAATCACCCTTCGCAGTAGTGTCATGCGGGATTAACCATCGTCGAGTAATTGTTTCCTGGTGTCGAGGCGTATAGGATGCTGGAGAAAGGGTGGTTTGGAGCCTGCGTGCTTCAGATTGATGGATGCGACGGTCATGGCTAATTATTGGTTCTATTGTGTCCACTTTCTCAGCCTATAGTGCTTATCACGTGACAAACCACATGATGGTCCTGTCTTCTATCACTTAACTGAGCTAAGAAACCCCCTCACCCTCTCCTTATCCTTTCAACAACATTCCTACTTTCTTAACTACATCCTCCTCTTTTTTATCAAAAATTACTCAACCTAAATTAGCCCTTCCGCTTTCTTTGAGATTTTAATAGATTTTGTTGAATTATAAAGTTTGTTGGGGAATTCAGAGAATTTAAAATATTTTACAATTTTAAAATTACACAATTGTATTATAATTATAATACAATGAATTAAAAGAAGGTTTTTGCAAATTTAAACTTCAAACTTTTTAATTCAACGTCTCTGCTATTAGATACGACGATAAAAGTTTATTGACTTCCCATTCTTCAAATTAATTTAACATCCGAATATTACGACAGAATTTAATATCGTGGAGAATTTTATATGATTTTTAGCACTGTGCCCAATGACCACAATTTAATTTTGTCTCACCCCTGGGTTAAAATGAACGATCGCGTCGGCTTTTAGAATCGCCGCCGGGCAGGTTTAAGAAAGTGGAATGATATCCCAAATTCTTCCGTAATTACCTCCACCCGCCAAAGTCTTTACGGGTCTCTGAAGGAAGAAGTTGGAAGGGAGATGGGGTGGTTGATAATGACCACGGGGGATGTTTTATCTATAGTCGGCCACCCCAACAACTCTGATAAGAGAACCTCGGGCTCAAGTCGAGTCGTCTTGGCTCACAGCCATTTTTCATTTACTAATACAGAAAAATAGTCCATCAAGCACGAGCCGATAAAAATAGTGAGGTCACCGCTGGCGCGATAAAAGTTCTTCTTGCTGCTTTTTTTACTTTTTTTAAAACTTTACGACAATCTTAGTTATGTCTACCTGGGAGAAGTAATGTGGTGCACAACCTTGCCTCGCAGAGAACGAGGCCAAGTAACGACACTGTAAGAACAATGCGAATAATGAATTTTCTCTGAGTACTCTGCAGCGAAACGAGTTTCATCGCTCTATATGGTCGTCAATCTCACGCCCTTAAGCCAATAAAGTCCAGCCACCCGCGTAAAAATGAAGAAGTTTCTCCCAAGTTGTCACAAGTTCATCGGCATATCAAGTTTGCGGTAAGTTTGCTAATGAGACTAGAAACATAATTCGAATCGCACAATTTTTCGTAATGTTTCTCGTACGTTTTGCCAACTTTCTGTAACTTCTGTTGACCAATTATATTGAAAGTGTACTACAAGTTGTCCCACGTGCGAACAACTTTTGGCGAAGAACAACAACTTTCTGAAACTTAGCAAATGTTCAAAAAATTGAATGTATATTTACGAAAGTTTGCTGAAGGTTTCAAAAACTTGTCCAAACTTCTGGGGACTTTTTTTAAATTTTAGCTTATAAATTGTATTTTTTCTTAAAGAATAAAAAACGAACACTGAAAAAATAAGTACATAAGTAATAATTATTAAATGGATTTAAAATTTTATACCGCTTCGATATTTTGTAAAATTTCGTTGTTTTTATTACGCTGCATTGTTATCAATAGGAACAAATTAATGCTAATGCGTATAGCTAAAAAGTATCATTGTGAACATATGAAATGAAAATTCTTAATTTAATTTTAAGGAAATTCTGAAAATTCGGAGTTTATCATAATTAAATAAAACAACGTTGCAACACATCAATAATAATTATTTGTTACTTCTTAGTATTCTTGATGTTTTCTTGTTTTTTTGAACTCTGCAGATTTTTTTCGGTGGCGAAGTAACATCTTCTTCACTTATTGCACCCTCTTCTAATTCTTTTAACTTGGCTAAGTATTCTTTTTCAATCTGTTGTTTCATTTTCTCTTTTGAATTTATTGTTCGTTTAGATGGCTCGTTCTTGTCTTTTTCTATATTTTTATGATTTGCGTCGTTTTCGTCATCCATATCTTCTTGAATTAATTTTTCTTTCATTTTCGAGACTTCCTGATCTTTTAAGGGCTGACTTTTTTCATTGTTAATTTCTTCCTTGTTGTCACAACGTTCATTTTCCAAATTTTTATTTTGATTGCTATCACTTTTGTCGTCTTTATTTACTTTTCTTTTGTGAGTCTTTGTCAATTTTTTTTCATTTTCCTCACGATTTCTTTCTGTTGCGCACAAAGCCGTCAGAACTGTTCTGTATTCGGATGTTGAAATTTTGTATTTTGGTTTCTTCTTTGAATCTTTATCGTTGATAAATTCTATTAAAAAAAGTTTCGTTATTATATATTATATATTATATACTTTATATTATATATTATATTATAATTACCGAATACTGCATTGTAAATATTTGACGGAATAGGTGGCCATGTTTTTCCAGTTGCTGAATGGTTTTTCAATTCTTTGCCCATGATCATCCTCATCAGCCTTCTTACGAGTTCACGTGGGTACTTGTAGTAGTTTCTCTCGTACTGCTTTGTTTGAGCTCGATTTACAAATACCCGTGATCCAGGCATGAGCTCCACCTTGCAATAATAAAAATAATATATATCATTAGAAATTTATATTGATCCGTATTTGATTTCGTACATAATAATCAATTTTTTGATTTTGAAATTAATCATTACAATATTGATTGATTAAACTATTAAAATAATAAATCACTAGTTACTGAATACAAGCATAATAATAATATAAGAAGTTAAAAGATCATTCTAATTCATTATACGTGTTGTAAAAAAACATACTATGTCAATGAGAATATTTTGACTTTTATCAGATGAAGCCTTCGGCGAATCATTTGATACGTGCATGCTCCTTACAAGCTTCAGCAAAAGATTGAAATTTGGTACGTCTTTCTCTGTAACTAAAATGATACGTATACTTAATTTCGAAATTTTAGTGAGTTTAGAAAGAAAATTTTTCAATAAATCATAGTAACTTACTATTTAACTTCGAGCAAAAACAAGCTGCCTTTTTGTCATTCTTTGATGATAAATCGCCATGGATTGAATCTTCAGAATCGGCTTGGTCTCCTAATGTTTCGACGATTTTGTCTGAGTTACCACCGGCGTTGGATATACAAAAGTTACGATCAACTCGGGAACCAGCATCTTCTGAGTCCAGCCACGATGTTTGCTTTTGACTGTCCGAATAATAATTAGACGTATTTGTCATTTCAGTAGACAATTCAACTGTACATTTGATATTTTTCGACGCATCATCCTCATTCCTGTATGGCATAAATTCAAATTTTCAAAGATTGAATATTGTATAAAAAGTTTCAATACGAAAAATAAGATAATGTTTGTATCGAGTATTGCAACGGTATGAAAGGAAAATTATACAAATAAAACAGTATAAAACAAATCAGACTTAATCTTTCTTATATGGATGAACAAAATTTATTATGGGAAATAACGCAACTCACTCGCTAATACTGGACGATCTACCACTGAGAGATGGTAATTCAAAAATCGGAGTTTGATTAAGAAGAGCTTCATTTTCACTATTGGCCGTCTTCTTCTTCAAAATTCTTCCTTCTTTCTCCTTGACCTGATGTTCGCGTTTAGCTAACAGTAAATCCGGCGCCACTGAGGACCTTCTGTCTGGGGGTATTATATTGCCATCGACAGTTACTGACATCGATTCCAAAAACTCCTTGCTCTCTGTATAAAAAGATTTAAAGATTAAATATTATTATTCTGAATTGAAAGAGTAAAATTAGTGTAGAGTAAAATCAGTAAGAGTAAGAATAAAATTAGTATAGAAAGTATCTCTTTAAAAATGTATATGTAAAGGCCAACTCAAATTTAATGAATAAACTTACCGCTTTTCATGATTACTTTAGCTTCATATCTCTTCTTGCCCCAATTGGCTTTTACGATTCCATCTTTGCCTGTGTAAATTTCATTTGCATCAACGACACTGCAATCTTCAGTTTTCAGCCAAAAAACTAACGCGTACATTTCAGCAACGAAGATTTCTGTCAGCTCTTAATCGGTTTTTAATACGTTACAAAACGGCGGTTTTTCGTGACGTTGTCAATAACATGAATTATGTTGCAAGTTCCGACAAAAACATTGCGTTGCTAGGTGCTAAAATATTCGAAAATAGAAATAAATGAATAACCGTATCAGCGTCATGGGAATAAAAGTTCATGGATATCGAATGTCATTGTAAGAACACCATGAGCGAGAAAAAAACCAATTTCGACGACTATTCTCGTGCAACAAAATATCGAATCATTGCAAATTCGAAAATTAATGACAGTTCGTCAGACTCAAATAGTGGCAGTAGCAGTTCCAGTAGCAGTAGCGATTATGAGGCTAGTGAAAGTGATTTATCGAGCGCATCTGATAACGAAAGTCTGGCTGGAGAACAAAATGACGTGAATCAAAATTCTGGTATGTGAATTGTAATAAAACACAGTTTAGGACTGTGTTCTTTAAAGCAGTTAAAAAGTATTTAAAAAAAACAGTAAAAATTTAGTCATTAGACGAAACGGTCGGTCATGTGCAACACATTTTCTCCTGATTTCAAATTTTTGACACTTATAAAAAATAACCACAAGTATTGAAATTACCATAAATTTGAGAATAAGAAGGAATAGGAGATAAAACAAATATGAATATAAGTGAAACATAACTTATGTCTTATATAAAAATTATTTATTTGAGGAAAGACGCAGTGGGCGTCCCAATCGTTCCAGTTTACTTTCTCTCTTAAATATTAGTCTCAAAGGTTTTTAATTTTATACCTTAATAAATTAGATATTTCCGGTGATGGACAAGAATTTGAAGAATTCTTTGATGCTGTTGAGGAGTTACCTAACCTGCTCGACATTGGAAACTTGGAGAGTTCCAGTACTTCAAATCCTAGTGAATCATCGAGTGAAGGCAGTAACTTTTTCGATAATGATTCATCTAATGTAGCTTCAAGCGACAGCATCGTAGAAACTTCAAGCGATGAAAGCGAAGAGGAATTTTTCGAGAACGCGAATTTACCTCTATACCAAGGAGCACCTATTACTATAGGCGAAAGTATAATTTCAATTTTCAAAGTAGCAACGCGATTTAAAATTACAGGCGTTTTACTATCGTATATTTTAGATTTAATATCATTACACTGTATTCAGCCACATAACTGCGTGACATCGATCTACAAAATGAAAAAATTTTTTTCGAAAATAACCACAATATTAAATCGAAATTATTACTGTACGCGTTGCTATTCACCATTGAGAGAAGACATTTGCCCTACATGTAACAATCGGGATAATATCAGTTACTTTTTACACGTTTCAATTATCGCTCAATTAGAATTTTATTTTAAAAGAGAAGGGTTCAAAGATAAATTAAATTATCGGTTTCGAAGACAAAAAGAAAACGACGAAAATTATGAGGACATTTACGATGGCTCAATATACAATTCGTTACCGCAAGACTTTTCAGCTAATGAAAATAATATAACCTTTACTTGGAACACTGACGGTGTTCCATTATTTAAATCTTCGAAAATTAGTATTTGGCCCTTCTATTTGATTATTAATGAATTACCATACCAAGAGAGGGTAAAAAAAGAAAATGTAATTTTAGCTGGTCTATGGTTTGGTCCTGAAAAGCCGTCACCAAATCTCTTTATGGGTGCGTTTAGAGAAGAGTTTACAAAACTATATCGGGGTGTCAATATAAAAATTCCAAATGTAGAAGAAAACTTACGACTAAGGGCATTGCTTATTACGGGGACGTGCGATTTATGTGCGAAGGCATTATTTTTGAATATAAAACAATATAATAGTATTTATGGATGTCCAAATTGTAAAATCAAAGCACTGCGAGAAGGAAATGTTACTGTCTATCCTTATGTCGAAAATTTACAATTAAGAACTACAGAGGAAACGCAACGTTTTGCTGCTGAGGCTCATGAAATTGGAGACTCAGTGTTCGGAGTGAAAGGACCTACAGAGCTTAGTATGATAGCATATAAATATGTTGAAGGCACCGGTATAGATGAGATGCACTGTATATCGGGTCATGTAAAAAAATTACTGTCATTTTTTTTTGACGCAGAATTTCGAGTCCACGGTTTTTCTTTGTTTGCATTTATTAATATAGTTGATAACAACATAAAATCTTTGAAACTTCCGTCGTTTCTTTCGAGAGTGCCGCGTAAAGTGAGCGATTATGCATATTGGAAAGCATCGGAGCTTGAATTGTTTTTATTAGTGTACAGCTTACCCGTGTTAAGAAATATTATGGCTGCAGATTATTACGAACATCATACTTTGCTTGTTCATGGAATAACGTTATTAAAATTATCGAGTGTATCCGAAGCAATGATCGATGAAGGGCATAGATGTTTGAACGAATATGTGGCTAGATTCGAATATTTTTACGGATTAAGATACATGACATGTAATTTACACTTACTCAAACATTTAGCGAATGAAATTAGAAAATTTGGATCACTGTATGTCACGAGTTGTTTTCCATTTGAAAACTTAAACGGTATCCTAAAAAGTTATGTGCACGGTTCACGTCATCCCGCATTGCAGATTTATTCGGCGGTTACTACATTTCTATCGCTCATCGAAATTCAAGATAAGATTTTGAGGCCTGATAGCCTAGCTGCAATGTTTTGTGAACGTGTTGACAAATCAGGAAAATTAAGATACAAAACCAGGTCCTTGCATAACGGCACGTACGCGGTAGGATCTTTCGCGAAAACAAGAATACTACCTGTGCCAATTTTAGATGTTTTGTTGGAAATTAACAACATTGAAATCAATTTCTCTAAATTGCACGTATTTCATAGATTATTAAAAAACGGGATATACTATGAAACCGAGTTGTATGTTAAACAAAAAAAAACAAATTCTACGTTTGTTAAGTACACTCACAACGGCGAATACAATTTTGGCATATTACATTGTTTTGTTACTCTATGTAAATGCGAATGTAGAGGAAAACAATGTTACGAATGCGACGAGGATTGTGAGACATTTGCAATTGTTAAGCCTTGTGATGTAGAAAAGGCGTTTCAATCTACTTTCATAGGAGCCTTTATACCAACCATCTATACTTGCAGAGTACACGGCAATAACTTATTAGCTATTAATGTGAATGCAATCGAGCATATTTGTTATTATTTTACTGTAAACTCTCTCTCATATGTTGTTGTTCCAACAAATATAACCGAGGAAATTATTAGATAAGAAAAAAGTTCAAGTTTTATAAATATATTTTGTAAAAACTGCAAACTAAATATAGATTCCGTTTGAAGATAATGAATTACTTTTTAAAATAAAGTAAAATTCTATCCTAAACTTTTTCATATATAGAACGTTGTTTTATTTAATTATGACAAACTCCGAATTTTCAGAATTTCCTTAAAATTAAACTAAGAATTTTCATTTCATATATTCACAATGACACTTTTCAGTTATACGCATTAGCATTAATTTGTACCTATTGATAACAATGCAGCGTAATAAAAACAAAATTTTACAAAATATCTAAGCAGTATAAAATTTCAAATCCATTTAATAATTATTACTTATCTACTTATTTTTTCAGTGTTCGTTTTTTATTCTTTAAGAAAAAATATAATTTATAAGCTGAACTTTAAAATAAGTCCCCAGAAGTTTGGACAAGTTTTTGAAACCTTCAGCAAACTTGTAGTACACATTCAATATAATTGGTCAACAAAAGTTCCAGAAAGTTGGCAAAATTTACGAGAAACATTACGAAAAATTGTGCGATTCGAATTATGTTTCTAGTCTCATTAGCAAACTTATCGCAAACTTGATATATGTCGATGAACTTGCGACAACTTGGGAGAAACTTCTTCATTTTTACGCGGGCACTGAAAGATATCGTCAATTACATCGCAATTTCAGAAGCGGTGGCTGACTACACTTCCTATTTGTACAATACTTTAGTTTATGAACCATCTCCAAGTGCATATATCGACACGTGTAAAATTTGTCCCATAAAAAGTGCCACGCACTCATTACAAGAATGTCTAGGCTAGAGATTGACGCAATTTCTAGGTAATCGTATTTTACGGTTACTTTGGCAAACACCTACCACGCAACTCGTCCCAGTATAGAGAACCAAGTGAACCGTTATCCCTTCACGAGTTTCACCCGTCAACCTATAGCATATTCAGTTTGAAATTCCTAATGAGCAAATACGTTACACAGACTGAACAAAACGAGGCGTGAGTTGAAAATACGACCATACTTGCGACATTTGCAAATTGTTGATTCGACTGCAATACATGCGCGCACAGAGTTTATATTTGCGCGGGAAATCATACTCGCATGCAAACTTCTGGCATCGAATTTTCCAAATTTTGTGCTTGTGCAACTACATAAATTACGCTTCGCGTTCTTTGTGTAATTTGCAGTAGGGTAGCGCATTTGTCAATCCGCGTTTAAATATATATATATATATATATATATATATATGTGTCGGACAGAGATAAATATTAACGATGGCACGGTACATTCTTTTAAAAGTTCAAAAACCTGGCACGAAAGCAGAGAGCATCACAATTGTGACGTACAAACTAAAAAAACGCCACAATGATTAAAAATTTAATCTAGATATGTGTAGCGAAAAACTCCAGCTAATCGTATACAAAAATTTCGGTACACGTAATCACAACTTATTCATTTTTATTATATTTGCCAAGAGCTAATATAACAAATCGGTTTTTCGATTTCAATTAGAATCTGAGGGAATTCAAACTTTTATAGCTCCATGGTCGATTGGTTTATTGAACTTCTGCCATCCAGTAATCTGTTTAGTTGTTCAGAGTTCTCTGGAAAATACAAAGTGTCGATTTATTTGAGAACGAGTTGCTCTCCTTCGAGAAGTTGTGAAGGACGTTACCCACAAAGCTTTTAGTTGAAACTCTCGCGACTCAGCTTTTAGTTGAAACAACACGTCTATGGTATAACTCGAATAAAGTGTAACCGTCTAGTCATACAAAGTTATATTTAATCTTTTACATAATATTCTCTATAGAAGTTATTTACTTAAACAACATTAGAAATCATTAATTAATTACCATGCCCAAAGGCAGGCTATAAGAAAAATGTTTTTACTCTCTCAATATGAATTATAGTTTAATCTTACTAATTAATAGTAGTTTCTTATTAATTCAATTTGTGCGAACTCGTTTACTATAAATTAATAAAAAATTAATAATTCAATTAATAACAAGGACGAACTACATGAATTGGCCTGAAAATTTCTTAAAAGTACTAGAAAACCTTTAAAATTAAACTTTTTAAAATTATTTTTATAGTTTTGAAAGAGGTTGAATATGATGAAAATGACCTATTTTAATAGCTATATTTAAAAAAAAATATTTTTATTTCAGGGGTGGACAAGGCGTACGATGTTCAGGGATGCTTGGACGGATGGCGGTGGGAAAGGATGGTGGCGATGTCGGTCCAGGTTGGGACGATTGCTGGCGGTGGCGACGGCCATTTCCTGTTTCGTTGCAATGTTTCCGGGTGTCGCGGCTAATCCGGACGCGAAACGCCTCTACGACGACCTGTTATCGAATTATAACCGCTGGATTAGGCCTGTTGGTAATAACAGCGATCGCCTCACTGTCAAAATGGGTCTGCGCCTCTCTCAGCTCATCGATGTGGTAAGTTTTCCCTTTATTTTAATATAAACCTCAAGATAATCATTTTTAATGAATAATACTTGGGACGAGTGTTCATTGGTTCATAAAAAAGCAAAATACCCAAAAAGAGAATTCGCATTTCATGTTAAGTGGCGGATGTGAATGCAGAATGCAGAATGCACATCTTAGAAATGGTAAAACGGTTTAAGGATTTGCATATTACATATTATTAAAATAATACGTTTGTTTCGTAACGTGAGAGAATTTTGATGAAAAGCAGGGAATCGTATAAATTATTCACGTAAATCTGTCAAGGTTTTGTGCTTGTGCTCTTTCTCAATTGATAGGTTGCTTCGCATGTGAAATGTTAAGCAGAAAGGGTTCCTTAGAAAATGTAGGAGAAATAAATTATTAGACAGAAAGCGCAGAGAATATAACGTAGAATCAGTTTAGATTTTTAAAATGTAAATATTAACTAAAATAAAATTTTAAAAAAATTATCAAATGAAAATGTTGTTTCATATGACATTTGTATTTTTTAATAATTGAAGCAAGTTTAATCAAAACGACTTTGTTTCAAACAATTTTATATATAGTAGAGAACATAGAGGAAAAGCATAATTCAAATTTAATATTAACTCGCGTTTTAAATTCTTTTCTCATAACCATTTTTTCAGTGAAGCAGTACCATATCCCTTTGGGAAATATCGAGTAGTTCTCTCCCGATTCAAGTGTTATTTAGTGAAGTGCCATCGTGTTATTGAACGAGTATTCGCATAATTCCTACTTATTTAAAGTGTTTGAAACCATATCTCATTCATTGATCCACGAAGCGAGGCCTCTTTACAAAAAAAAAGTGATTGAGAGAGTTTCAAATTTATGCCAATTTTTCTATGCAATTACTGATGCGTATATGTGAATTGGGGTAGGTTGAAAGAAAACATTTCAAACATCGATGATTTCGTCCTTCTCAGTGTAAAATATTCCCTAGGAATATATTACGTACTATTATTATATTTATTTGTAATATTATCTATAACCGGAAGCTTTCTCTTGTTCGTAAAAAGCAATTGCGTTTATTTGGTTTCATCTCTTTCTGGTTAGAATTTTCGACACGTTTCGTCAGTGAATTTTCAGGTGCACAAGTTTGATGTCATTTCTCTGGGGTGTACGAATTGATTCCCGATTTTCAAGGTCTTGAATTGTCGCCGAACGTTTTACGACCGCGTAAAAATCGCGAATGACTTTTATTGTCACTCGAAGAATATACCCGGATAGTTTCATTTACTGCTTTTACCCGAACATGTCGTTTGCACCATTTCTCAAGCTCATCTCTCTATTAGCAATTGGAAAGGCGTTAATCCGAAAGTTTGATTACGAATTCCATATATTCCACTTTTGCTCTCACAATCAGAAAATAGAGAATTTTTTAAATACATATGAGTTTAGTTAAAAATAATCACTGAATTAGAGATTGGAAAATAATATTTAGTATAATGTTATATCAGTTAATCTCTTACAAAGTGTTCAAGTTTTTAACCTGTACTCATTTTTTCCCGTTTTTCGTTTCGGTTTTTTTTTTTTTTTTTAGTTAATTCGGCATGTGTGTTTAATCGATCATTCGAGTAGATTGTTTCGTCACCAGAATAATAAGTGGTCTTTAGTAATTATCTACTAGAAGTACCTGCAGCTTAATTTGATTGAGCGTTCACATCAAAAGTAATTAAAGAGTGCACATTGACCCGGGAAATTGAAGATTGAATGATTTGGGCTTTGAAGGTTTCGCGCATCGTTCACTTCTACCTCGGGTTATTAGTTCTTCATTTCTTTCAATTGAACTCTATTCTCACGGTACGAGGGTATATCATATAAGCTGGACCCACAATAAATCCCGAAGATAATTTTTGTCCTAAAGTTCGATAAAATCTTTTCGGAGAATTGTCAAATATATGTCATGTTTTCATCTATAATTTAAAAACCTTATATTACAATATCTTAATATTCAATAATTTTATTTTAGTCTCAAAAGCAATCCTGTCATAAAAACTGCTTCTATAAACTAGAGAAAACAAATACAAATCCAATATTTGAATAGATAATATTTTATTTATATTTTTGGCATAATTTTCGATAAGTAATGAAAATTTAGAAAATGATGTCGAAGGACGAACATGAGCTTAGTTATTTTTTTGGTATTTCCTTTTTTCCTTGTGGCGAAGCCAATTAAGACCTGGTACTTTAATGCGGCAGCTATGGCGACGGTCTTCTTACTACAGTAGTGAAATAAATCACGCCCACCAACTTATTCGAGGAGACACCGGGACGATAAAATTATCGCGAGTCGGATTGCTCTTATCGTTACCGCGATAACGAAGAGACGATTTCTCTCGTTAAGATCCAGTTTTCTCGATAAAATAGCCTCGTATGTTTTCCGAGGCTCGCAGAGAAGCTTTTTAATTCTCTTTTTTTTCGCATAAACTTCAACGCATGATTTGCATAGAAAGAAAAATGTGCTTTATCCTGAATTTTATGGTGGTAGTTGCACTGTTTACAGCCTACGTTTTAGGAAAACTGCATTCAGTGTCGTAACAAAATTTTTTCTAGTAGATACATATCGACAAAACCCGTTCCTTAAATCATTTTTTTGTACTTTGAATTTCTACACTTTTAGTTGTTTCATTTTCATATCTTCAATTTTTAAACACAAAATAATGTAGAAATATTATAGGGATTTTTATATTACAGTATTCCCAATTTTATTACATACTTAAAATTTCGAAGGAGTTTTTAAATAAAATATTATAGTATCATACATAAATATCAGTTACTTTCTGAATTTTCTTAAGATTTCACTTAATAGGTTAAGCTCGAGAGTTGAGCCGCGCTTAAGCAGCTGAATCTGCAAGCTCGAACTAAAAAACTAGAAGCCAGAGTTCACGGTCAACTTAAGGCTACGAATGTCGATCAACACTCAGTCAAAGTGTTTTCTTTTGGTGAAAAAATAATATAATACATTTTTTTTTTGTAGAAATTTTCTCCTTAGTTAATTTGATAAAAAATGGTAACTGGTTTCATCTCATAATTTATTGAACGCAATATTTTAAAGATAAGGGAGTGCATAATGAGCACGATAAAGCTTAAACCTTTTTTTTTTTTTGAAAATAATAGAAAACTTTTCTATTCCAAATTTTTTGAAATAAAAGGAAATCTAAATAGAAATACTGTTCAAGATTTGCTGATTTTTGCTTATCATTGTAAAAGTATACAATTATGTTTCTTTACAATTATAAATTTCCACTCCAGTATTAACTTTGACAGTAATTTACTTACATGATCCTAATTATTCTCGCACTTTCGGTCTTTGATTCCGGTGCTTTGATTGCAAAATCACCACCTCACTAATTGGTCAATTTTCGATAAACCTGTTATGTAATCATGGGAAAGCTTCAACAATACCCTTTAAATCACGTTCCGAGAAATTGCCATGAAAAGCTCGCATTTCCTCTACCCAGAAATCAAAGTGCCGACGAAGGAATTCTCTTGAATGCTGTGCTGCCATCTAGCTCGCTCACCCCTAATGCCACGTGTTACTATCGGGATGAAGTGATGAACTTACAATTAGCTTTCGCAGAATTTCAGGAAACCGAATGTGTTTTCAAACGAAGCTCAATAAACCAGAGAAGTAGAGATGTAAGAAAAGCAAGGGAAAAATCGTTCGAACAGGCTAAAGGATAATAATTAAAAGAATAGAGGAAGCAAAAAACTATGGGGGATAAATTAAATTATATAACATTTTATTAGAAAATGGAATTTCCATACGGCGTTCATATGGTTCATTTCTAATAATTTTTAAATAACTGTGATAAGACCTTGTCTTTACAGAAAACTAGTCTTATAAAATTTTTAGTGATGAATTTTAAGTGATTTTAAATTTTGTGGAATTTTAAGGAAAATTTTAAGTCTTTTTGGACGCATTCAATGGTGTTTGACTTCTCGTTCGATCACGAAAGTTAAGCAGCGTTTGGCTCGGTTATATTCGGACGAGTGCCGTCGTACTAGAATAGATGGAAATAATTTGTTAAAGAAAATAGATGGAGTAAGAGAGAAAGAGAGGTATCTGTAGCTGGCCGAATAATCGTTTCTCCCGTATTCCCGGCCACCTCGGGTAATTAAGTTTCCTGTGGTTTTCACAGGCCGCTGGCTACGAGTTTGGTTCCCAATTGCTGTAACTACCCCTACAATTCATCCATGCCGCACTGTAAGCACCAATGAATCCAACTACAGTCTCACATGTTTGTGTAAACCTTTTTTTTTATTAATACTTAGATTCACTTCTGCTTGGGGACACATAACACAGTATCGATTTTGTCGCGTAGAAGAAAGAGGCAGCTGGGTATTCCCCTCTACCGATTAAAGGCGATGAACTCCCAGAGAACAAGTTACTATAGACTCTCTTCGCTCTATTAGGTTATGTCGATGTTGACTTACCGATAATAACACGTGATAGGCCGACACGAGCACATTGTTACTCCTAGATGCACCTCATTAAAGAAGATAATATGCAGAATTAAAAAAGGAAGTTTTAATACTTTTTAAGGGCATACATCTGGTTTTTCGCACAATTCTGAGCATGTTTTATTGCTAGACTCATTTAAGCTTTTCAAGATGCAAACCTAATTGATCATTCAAAACTTTGTGAATGATCAATTAGGTTTCTAACGAGCTGAGTAAAATAAGATTAGAATGCTTCAAACGTTCAGACTTTTAATTTTAAAGTCATGAATAAAGATGAGGGAATTTTATAAATTGCGAACCCCTGGAAGATCATATTGCTTTGAAAACTAGCATGAGAGATGTGTTCTTTGAAAAGTTTTGTTACAATGGAAAAATGATTCTAAAAACGGGTTTCATTCATTAAGATAATTGGATAAAACATAATTTTCATAGGTTACTATTTTTTTTTTGCTAAGTAAAAAAATATGGATTATAATTTTCAAAGGATTTTAAAGTTCTAATGATCAAAGTTACTTACTATTTTCGAGATGTAGCAAGTTCAGAAGTTAAATTTATCATAGTGAAAGCATCCAAGTTTAATTGCTGAAGTTTTCAACGTTAAAATCTAGAAATTTCAAAGCTTGCCAATTTCAGTATTTGAAGGCTTCAAAATTAAAGGTTTGCCGTTTTAAAACTTTTAAAGTAAAATCTCTAGAGAATTTTAAACACTGAATATTTTTCAACTTGTCCTCAAAGCTTATACAGCCAAATAATAAAGAATATTCTAATTTCCTCTCTCAAACTGAATATAGTAAAAATTAGACTAATTGAATTTATATTTATATAAATAACTATGTTATTTTTTCATATTGTATTACTAAATCAATTAGAACCGAGCTATCTATTCATTTAGTTCGTTCTTGTAATTTAATTAATAACTTTTTACTAATTTATAGTAAACAACTTTGCACTACTTGCACATTAGTAAGAAACTACTATTAATTAGTAAGATTTAACCAATTCAGATTGGGAGAGTATATTATAGATATTCCTTGTTTATAAAGCATTTTAAAGTCTTGAAGTGAAAAGCTCGTGCTATTTTAAGTTAAAAATACACGTCAGTGAAAAAAACGTATATTGCGAACGCTTAGTGAATTCAAGCTGTTTGGTATATCTACGCTCAAAAATCGACTATCTGAGTTTGTTCTGGATTGGGTAACCTCTGAAGCAGCATTTTTCAATGTTTGTGCAACCCCAATTCTCTCCGTCATACTCACCAACGCAGCCCTTCGTCCTCGCAATAATCTCTGAGATTTACGATTCCCTTTACCGAGAATCGCTAGTTTACACAGAATTTCACAGTATACTGTTATTATCGTTATAGGGTCATGGTAAATTCGTCGCGTTTACTCACTGAAATATCACTTTCAGATCGAGATCGAGTTTTAAAGAATTTTCTCCCTTTATTTACTGAATCTATCAGCAGAGAATATCTCTTCTCAACATGCTGTTTGAACGCCCTCGATGCTCACATATTACTTTAGACGGCAAATTTTGATTGCACTGTTTGATTGTTAACACTATGAAACATTTAAAGCGATTATCCAATTTCAATATCGTTTCCCTAGATAAATATGAAACTGATTTTTACTTCTTTTTCTGCCTTATACAAATTGGAAACATATTTTGAGTTATTATTAGATTTCAAAACATCTTTAATGATGTTAATGAGAGTAAAATTTTATTTACCCAAGTTAGATTCTTTGAGGATAGCAACATCAAACGTGTGATAATTTTCTCGTTGCCACAGAAAAGCAACGTTTACATGCCCGAAGAATTTGTCTGCAAACGAGTTTGCAAGTGCTGATATGTTCCAAGTTTTCCGCAATTTCGTCAAAATACCGCAGCTCAGAACTGAAATATCACGCTTTTAAGTTACTCGGATAATTCTGTGGTTCTAAGGTTAATTGAATCAGAAAGATAGTTTTAAATCTTACTTTGTTTATTTGTTTCTTCAAAAAAGAAGCTATTCATGATTATTAAAACCTTTAAAAGAAATAACTTTACTTCTGTCTAAAAATGATAAAAATGACAGACATGAAGAAAAATCAAATAAAGCAAAAACGTTTTTAGTTCTATATATTGGAGAAGGTTAGTTTAACTCTCAATATGATCAAAGCTGTTATCTGCGTGGTCGAGAGAACGACAGATTTCCATCACAAAAAGCTATTATCTCTTGTCGTTGATAGACCACAAGAGTGAAACTGCAATATCGAATATGGAGAGTATGAGAGTTTAGAAAATTGGCATCTAAATTATATATAGAAGATTGAATGAAATAGACAATCATGAATATACTTTACAGTCTAAAAGTATAAAATCAGAAAATAATGGCAGATTATTTTCTTTTATAAAACTTGAATGTCATGCATGCACGCTAAAGCGTGCGCTTTTGTTATTCACTTATGCTTATGATAATTTAAAAAAATCAAATTTTAAAACATCTTAAAATCCTCAATAATTTAATTTAATTTAAATTTAGTTTAAAAAGATTTTCAAAAAATTCAAAAGATTTCAAGATATTTGGAAATATTTCAAAAAATTCAGGAGATTCCAAGTGATTCCAAAAGATTTCAAGAGATATATATTTAACTAAACGTGCTGAGCCTCCATAAACTGCGAATGGTGCTAATAATGAGCTTTCGTTCTTGGAAGTAACCCCATGGAAGGTAATTTTCTGCGAAGAGAGTGAGAGTCAATGAACCACGACTTTATTTCACGAATAAGTGTTCGTAAAACTTCTTTGGGTATCTCATGACCAGACTTAAAAAATCAAGATTTATATTTGGAATTATCTTACCATTAAAATATTCAGACGCTTTACAAAGGAGTCAAATTATACTTTACGTGATTCAGATGTTGCCGTTGGTAAAATAATTTTACTATTAGAAACATTTATGATTTATATTTACACTTTTAAAAATGTTTGCAAAATTAATATACTTTTAATATACATTTTGTAAAGTCATTTGCATATACCGTAAATTAAATTTAATATATTAGTATATGTTTTAGAATTAATATAAAACCATATTAAAATTAATATAGGGTATATTAATATTAATATAAGATATATTAATATTAATGTAAAAGTATATTAATTTTAATATGGTTGTATATTAATTCTAAAACATAATGGTATATTGAATTTAATTGACGGTATATGCAAATGACTTTATTCACAGTATATTAAATTTTGGTCAGTTTTTTTTAACAGTGTAGAAAAAAGTTTGAAGTAAAGTTATAATTTATTTTCGATTTTATAAAGTCGGTTGCAAGTTCAATCTTAAGGTTTTAAAGGCGCTATAAATTCATTTTTTTTTAATATTCTTATCCGCCCTTGGTTTTCCGACCCTTGTGAAAAATGGATCTGGCAGGTTTTCATACCTTATGCCTCAATTATATAGATATAAACGTTCTAAAGCACTCTTCACATTTATTTTTATTGTTTTCTCCCTTTCGCAAATTCCTTAAACTCTCTTGAACCTTGAAATTCTTTAAAATCACTTGAAATCTTGTAATACTTTAAAGTCGCTTTAAAAATTCCTAAAATCCTTTACAGTATCCTTGAAATCTCTTTTAAAAACCCTCGAAATTCCTTAAAATTTTCTAGGGCATCATAAATATGTCCTGCACTCTTTTTAAAGATATTTTGAAACTTTTTTCACTTTCCGGCAAAGCCGTGTATATTTCTGCTATTATATTATAAAATTAAAATATAGTCTTGCAAATAAATAATACGTTTATGTATGTTCAACATAAAATGACACTTTTTTTATTCATATATGATTCAATAATACAAATAATTCATGAAAGCTCCCTCTCGAAATTTCTGAATTGTAGAAGTTCGTTACGGTCAGAACTTTACCGGTCTGTGAATGCGAATTAAACTTGACATTTGGTTTCCCTTTAAATTAAATTGGAATAAATTAGATCGAGTTAAATTAGAATTCGGCTCCATCAAATTTCAGTTCGGAACTCGCGAAATTCGAGTTTTGGATGCTTCCGTGATCGCGGAATAAAAAGGACGAAAGGGATGAAATTCCGCTGCTCGGAATAGCGAAGAGTTTGTGAGAGCGGAGTGGAAGGAATAACGGGTTGGGGGTGGAAATGAGCTAGGAGAGGTTAATTTGCTAATGAATTTTTAAAAGAGTCAAGAAGTCTGGTAGCGCTTGACTGATCTTTCATAATAATAATTTGGTTTTCTGGTCTTTTCAATATGTCCAATTTTGAAAGGAAGTTATCCGCTTTGGAAGTTGTTATATATTTTGAAAGTATGAAATTTTGTACATTCTATGGTATGAGACACACGGTGAAAATTCCTTTGAAATTCTCAGAAAATTCCATAGGAAAAATTCTATCAGAGATTTCGTGAATATTTTCTATGTGAAAATCTGCACTGTGTAATTGCCATTTTCACTATGCTAGTAATTAACAAAAAAGTATTGAAAGAATGAAAAAATGAATTCTGTGTACAATCGTCATATCTGAGAGTTTTTCTACTACATATTAGTGTAATTAAAAATATAAAGAACTAAGAAAAAATTTTAAAAAACCTCTAACTTTACAAAAACTCCCATGCATGACAGTACGTAATATAATTCACGCACTGAGATAATTATATCCAGAGTTCTGGGCACGACAAGACTGTATTTTCTCGAAATACGAGATAATTTGAGAAAATTGCAAAGAAAATAGGATGGTTGAGTGGGGTAGGAGAGCGCGGACATTGAAATAACTGAAGGCGTGAAATATCGCTCATCCCAAGAATTATTATAGTTAGTTTTTAGGTTGGTCTGCCTTTGTTATAACAGAAAACCGTTGAAAGACTACCAAACGTACGACACGGGGCGTTGGCTGGAGCAGCTCTGCACCCACATTTACATGCATTCATATACACATTTATATATATAAATCTGTATATACTTATATAAATATATATCTATGTGTGTATACATATATATACCAGCCATTTGCCGAATGGGCAGACACTCTCGCAACCCATAGTCACAGTCATTATTCCGCACGATTCGGCTCTAATCAACAATCGAACTTCTGATTAGCGACGAGGTTGATTATTATCACCAGCCGTTCGCGTAACTCGCTGTGCCTTTTTCCTGGTACATTTAACCATGTGCCTTTATTTCACACCTGGATCTAGATCAAGCTATCTGTTACCTTTTCAAAATTAGTTGATATAATAAAATATTTTTAACCAGTCAAAAGTCTCCGAGCTAACGAATTCGGAGCTTGAAAAGTTAGGTTGTTATGATTGTCAATTTGCGCAGGAATATATATTTATGTGCATAAATAAAATTAATTCCCTCCAATTTTTAGTAAATTTTGAAGATACGGTACGGTTGTCGAACATATATCCAGAGGCCATTGACTTCGATTGTTATGACTCGAAGTTCCTGCGAAATCGTATCGAAACAGAGATAATTATCAAGTTCAATGTTCTGCCTTTATGATGTATGTAGGTAATAATTTGCATTCATGAAAATGTAAAATGATCTCAACAGTCGTATCATATAAAATTAAGTGTATAGGATTGTATATATCTGCCGTTTAATTTACATCGGCGTACTCATAACATTAATTTATTAATAAGTATTTAAATTGTTTTATTGTTCAAAGGCAAATCATTAAAATTTTTAGTTCATTTTGTGTTTGTGTGTCTACAGAACATTATCGACTTTCAATTATTCAAAGTGAATAGTGCGAATTATATTGGCTGTTTATAACAAACGAGATTAAGGACATATGTTACTTACCATAAGAGCAAATTTAGTGTCCCCAACTTTACGTTTGCAATAATGAATATTTTTCACTAAAACTAGGACATTATTTGAATGCGTTAACACAATTACCCCTTGGAGATACAACTAGTTGTTACACACATATATATTGATTTCAGTGCGATATAACTGCTGATTTCATTTCGATACATTCGAAGTAGGAGATGAGAGTGATTACTGATACGGATTGCGAATGAAAATAGAACTCGATTCGTTTACCGATTGAATTCTCGCTTCGGGAAGTGGTTTTTCCGATATTTTAATACGCCTTAATTCTTAGGGTCAGTAATCTATGGGTTTAATTATAGGTTCTTTATATACCGCCCTTCGCGGATTGAGAGTATGAAAACAGTAGAAATTTCTATTATTGACTTCATAAATTGGATTGTGACGATCAAGTGTAGTCTGAGATTTCTTCTAGCTAATAATTTTTCATTTAAGAAGTGATTATGAGAGACATTTCTTACTTTAATTGCAGTCTTATATAAATATTTATATAAAAGACGTTTCCTATTAGTAATTCAAAATTAAACGTATTACCTCAATCCTAGTATCAAAAATTTCTTCTGTGAAACAGGTCATATCTCCCCATATATAATATAAATGTAAATATTCATAAATTACTCATTTATATGCAAATCTTCCTAGGTATTTGACTCGCAGTGACTCTCATATTTTTTATTTCTTTTTCATAATTATCTCCTCATGCAATTTTATTAAGTTTATTCTAAAAATACTTTTTTCTTTTACTGAAAGATCATTACTTCGTTCTCTCGAATTTACATGATGGTCCTTTCTGCTGATAAAGGTCTCGAGCACTGAAAGCAAAGTTAAGGCAAATTTAATTTCGCAATGGCTTACATAGGTTTTTCTTTAGGAAAATCACTCCTTGCTTGCAAGAGAATATTAATTCAGCGTTTTCAACCCACCGTGAAAGTTTGCTGCCATGATTCCTTGCCTCACGTTAGATACTTTTTTCTATTCATTCGTAGTGGATGAATAGAATCTCTCTCAATTTGAATTGGTAAGAATTTGACTAATTGATTTAGAAGCCTTATATTTGACTACTGAATCAGTAATTTCTCCACCTCTTACTAAATGAAATAGTAAGTCACCTGTTAACAAAGTGAATTTGTACGTCAAGTTTGTTAAACGTTTTGTAAAAATAACTATTATATTTGTAATATTGATGAGAAAAAAAGAAAGATAGTGAGTGAGGATAGAGAGGTGGTTTCCATGTTGCGAAAATTTACAATTCTTTTCATGAAGAAGGATTCACTTCGACGTGGAAACTTTGTGCCAAGTCTGATTGTCAGAACTTGATTCAAAACTTTATCGAAAGTGTGGATGACTATGTCGAAGGGAATAGACGCGTTCCGGATTCTCTAGCCTTGAACTTATAAAATACCCCGAAATCTATTAAAAATCTAGTAACAATAAATTAAATAAAATAGAAAAATGCTGCAAAATAATGAAATAAGGAAAACTCTTCATGTCTATTTTTGATGAGTAGATATAAAATTTTTAAAAAATTGTAACTCAACACAGCTTTTTTTCCTCATCCTTTCGTAAAGTTTCAAAAGGTGAAGAAGGTAGATATACAAGAATAAAGAAGTTTTAATAAAGTTGTGAAAAATCTTCATACTTCCATTTTGAAAAATTTAGTAATTGTTTTGTATGAAAGAGAAACTTTGTTGAGCTTCTGAGAGGGTTCTTTACTTTTTTTATAGAGTGTCAGAATTATAACTTTTTAAAATAGGTCTTTTTTACTTTCCTTTAAGAGAAAAAGTTGGTAGTTGGATAAAGAACCGATTAACTGTAAATAATATAATAATGAAATAATATTGAAATTAATAAATCGAATCGTTTGAACCCAGCGAATAATTTGATCCATATGCTTTTTACAAAATTCATTTAAATGATACGATCTTTTTTACTACTTATTTTTCCGAGTCACAATGTACACTTAAAGAGTAAAAAACCATACAAAGTTTTATGGCAAATTGCCAAATGCTGGATTTTCCCAGCAAGAACTTTCACGATTTCTTCGAGACTCTCTGGCAACTCGGCATAGTCAAACATTTGCTAGGAAAATTTCCTTCCTTCAATCAGGCTAGTATACGTCTAGGAGGTTGATTTTGTTGGGTGAATGAAAAAAAGAGATTCAGGAATTCAGCATCAAAGGACTGAAAACTGGCTAGCTGACGGTCGACGCAATTAAAACTTTGCTACTTTCAACAGTTTTTGTCTTTGTTCCAAAAGAATGAGCTCCACTTTCAAAAAGCTGTGATAGCTTTTCATCTCCCGTCGATTTTCATTCGATGCTACGTATGTTTTATTCATTAAATTTTGGACCGTTTGTGCGTCCCAGTCATAATATTCAATAAAGTTGTAATTCTGTAATCGCTTAAAACTTTTAATGAAGCTTCTGTTTTTCAGGAAACTAAAATCACGGAAATGTTCCACTAATAAGAATGCATAAGATAGACCTTTTGTTACTTAACTGTTTTATTTCATGAAGTAAAACGACTCACTTTAAAGCGCATAAAAATTAAATTTCCTTTTAGCATTAAAAATGAATCTTTCAGATGAAGAGTCGAATTTAATTTTCACTGAACTATTCTCATTTAATCTTTTCCAAAGAATTGAAGTTACTTTTGTTAACTTTTCAGTGTTAAAGAAAAAAGTTTTGCGAGGTCTCTTTTTCTTTCTTAAAAATGTATATTTTATTTCCTAAAGCTATAAATATTATACTTTCACGAAACAATTTTTTTAAGAGTTGAAGCTAAGATATTAAAAATTATATCTATTACACATATTATTAACTCCATATCCGATTTTTTAACTTTGTTGTAATAATATTTACAATATTCCTTATTTAATTATAAGGATTTAGTAATCTTTAGATAAAAATGTGATTTTACCTCAAAAACTTCAGTTAAATTGAAATATAAAAGGAAAGTTTAGAATTTATAAAATCTGAACAAACCATTAACTTGTTTTAGTTTTAATTAAAGCAAAAATTTTCTTGGAAAGTCAGGAATTGTTAGTCAGTGAGGCACTGTTA
Organism: Synergus itoensis; assembly: GCA_904066005.1. Classification (NCBI taxonomy): domain Eukaryota; kingdom Metazoa; phylum Arthropoda; class Insecta; order Hymenoptera; family Cynipidae; genus Synergus; species Synergus itoensis. The sequence continues at coordinate 2,716,403 of CAJFCP010000059.1, read as the reverse complement.
CGTACTTTACTGCCATCCGGGTAATTAGACTATAAATAAACTTTATTGCGTAGTGAGTAGCATTCTGAGAGTTAGTGGATCTGTTCATTGCTACTCGTAAGATTTCAGAAATCGTAAGAAGATCATTAAGTGTCCTCATTTCAGACAGTTAAAGTTTAATTGAATAGCCTTGATCGTTTACCACTGATTACACGAACATTAGAAAGAAATTCCTACTTTTCGTTTTTAAATCAGTAAATAAACTTAATTCAACTATTATTTAAATTACAGGAAGTAAATAAATTGTGCATTTGTAAATTTAGTGAATAGCGTCTGATTTCTTAATGAATCTTCAGTGTATTGAGGTAACCAAAAGTAGGTATATCTCTGATTTGAATTTATAGAGAATGTCGAAGTTTCTATTTTTAAAAATTAATATATAACATATACGAAACTATTTATTTTTATTCCAATATAACTTGTATCGTAAAAACTTTTTACGTTGATAAAAAAAACTAAAACCATTTTCTATGATATTTCTACTTTGATAACGCTGGTAAATTTTATGTTTTCTATATTTTCAATCACCTACGTCTGACTGAAACTGGATACAGCTACTGAACGGTTAATGCACCTCAGTGAGTGTTCTGAAATAAAACCAAGTTTTCTTACGGTGGAGTAAAGAGGAAAGTAGAAGCTATTTCGCATGAAGCACGACAAAGTGAGTTATTCCAATCCACTGGTTATATCTCCCATTCGACGACTAGTGACTGTTGCCAGAAAATCGCTAAAAGAACTGGCTCGTTTCTTTTTTAAGCTTTTTTAGATGCAAGTTGACTAGTCGACGTAATGTTCAAAAATCGCTTAGCAGCAGCCGATAAACAATCGATATTACGCGATAGCGAATAACCTACTATATATCTTTCTAGACTACTCATCAACCTCCATTTAACCAAAAACGATTTTGGTTCTCTCTTATCGATTTTAGGATTGAAATTGTGTGCATTAATTCATGAAATTACATTTTAAAGAAAGGAAATATTTTCAAAAGCGTGAATAAAACTGAATGAGTTTTAGTCAACATTTGTATGTTCTTTTTAAAGCTTCATCGAAGTGTGATATTTTCTTTGAATTAGGATTAGGTTCAAGACTATTTGAAATTGTAGGAACAATCATCTACCACTCACTTTTAAGTGTTTTAATAATATTGGGATCTACTACCCTTCATAAACTTTCATATGCCCAAGTTTCAATTGATTCTGTAACTTTCTTTTCCACTAAGTGGTTATAAACTTTAGAACCCGTAATTTGATTTATGAACTCATTCTTATCCGAAAATACTGACTTAAAATAAATTCATTCCTTGAATATTTTTAACTAGTAATATTATTCGCGCGTGTTGCAGGAATTTTAAGGGATTTTAATAATTTTCAATTGATTTTAAACTTTTTTAGGAATTAAAAAGAATTCAAGGAACTTAAAAAATTTTGTAAAAAATTAGATTAAAAATGTATTAAATAGTGTCTTAAAGATTTAATAATTTAAATTAAAATGCGTTAGAAGAAATGAATATAAATTATCAGAACTATAACATCGTGAATAAAAGAGAGAATTAAATTGAATGTGGTGGCGAATGTTTTTGCCATATCGGTATGCTTCAATGACAAGCCCCTCGCCTCATGGCGAATAAATGAATCACACAATACTGCAAGAGAATAGTGGGGTCTTTTAATACTATTGAAAGGAAAAAGAGAACAATAGAATGCCTTGCGGGATTCTGGGTGAAATCTGGGTTGGTATTAAGGAACAAAAAAACGTATAACGTTATTTGTTATCCCATATAGTATAATATATATTGTATGTATATTGAAATCAGGAACTCAGTTATCTGCGGTTCTTCCGACCAGTTTTAATTCGTTTTGTGGTGACATCGATCAGTATCAAAGTTCGGTACTAATGTGGCATATGTACCATTTTGACTCCCAGAAGTTTGCTTTCCTCGTTTTTTAAAGAAAGACTTTTATCGTTCACTGCTTTCAAGCAAAACGTGCTTTCTCCTGCGTCACAAATTCCTCGCTCGATTTGTCAAAGAAGCCTCTAGCCTGAGCATAAATAAATCTTCCTCTATTCCTCAACCCTCTATGTGACGCTCTCTACATTGCTTTACTATTTTCCTCCTTTTTTTCGCAGTCTCGCACTTACCGAACGGCAGGTCAAAACAAAATGTTTCCCATTGATTAGATTTTGCGAGCGATTTAGCCTCACGACGTAAAAAGGCTGAGGGTCGCAGAATCTAAAAAGTTTCAAGGCAATCAAAATGAAAAATAGTTCGATATTTCGTGAGGGGATTTTAGGAATTTAGGTTACGAGAATATATTGTTGGATTTTTTCGGGATTCGTTGGAAGCATGGAAGTTACTGAAAAAGTTGCTGTTCATGCAACTTTCTTTGGTTGCTTGGTTTCATTTTTTTTTCTTTTTAGTAAGCAAAGTCATTTTTTGAGGACTTATTTTTAACTGCTTGCCTACTAGGTTCAAAAGTTATTTTGATCTAAATATTTTTAATTAATTCTTCTATGATTCAATTTAAACGACAAATAAAAGTTGAATTTTAGTATTTATATGTACTTCCAGAAACGTTTTGCAGAGAAACTTTTAAAATAAGGTTAATGTGTCATGAACCGGAAACTATCATAAAACCAAACGACCGGAAAAGCAATCACAGAACACTTCTTGGAAAATTAAAGTTAAAAAGTACAAGGAAACAATTTTTGACCTTTTTTTTGTGACAAAAATAATTTTAAAAGTATAATTTTCAGAAATGTTCGTTTAAAATTGATTTAGTTAATAATTGAAAAACACGTAAATCTAGTGTTGAAAGGCCATTAATCGAATTTAGATTCAGTAATCCACTGAAGTGGATTTATAGGATGATTTCTTAACGACCCAAGACAGCAGTAACAGGGTCTCTCGGCACTAAGCGATAATCTGTCTGACTAAACCTGTATTTGACCACTGGGCCGCGTCATCTAACAGACTATTACTACTGCCTGATTATTGGTCCGTTACCACTGACGATGGCTTATGACCTACATGTTCAAGACATTGTGATACAGAGTAGTCGATAAAATTGTCGACCACCTTCGATAATTGGCCTCTCAAACTTCATTTCACAGTTTTAACCTTAATTTGTCTAAATCTCTTATATAGGATTTTATTCTCATAATAACCACTGTGCTCTCTCAAGTGAGAAATTACAAAATTTTTGTTCTTTGTAGGAAAGCAATTTGATAATTAAATCCTCACGTCCTCTATTAATAAACATTTTCTTGTCTCAAATATCTTACAACGATATTAAATCCGAAATTAAGATATTGAATACCTTATTTATAATTAAAAAAAGTATGACAAGCACTACTCTAGTATTTATTCTATACATTGAAAATTTGAGTAGGAAACCTTTAAGGATATTTGATACTTACCATTTTAGCAATTCAATTTCTCAAACTATTTTACGACCAATAATAGTTATTTCTCGCTGAAACTTTGAAAATTGGAAAAGAACATGAAAAATTACATCTGGTAACTTTTTGAAAAATTGAAAGAAATTACAAGGTCGATAAAACAGAATTGTTTTTTTTTTAATTTTTCGCCATTCATTATCAACTCCCAACAGATTGCGCTAAAGTCGGAGTTAGGAGGCCGTGTTATCCATACACCGACATGTCCAATTTTAGCCAAGTCGATATATCTGTACTGTTTATTTTATTTTTATGAATTAAGTTAGAATTACGAATCGGGACAAAAACGAATAGAAAGATTAATGAGTGAAAAATATGGGAATATTTTTAATATCGGTATTACCACAAATTTAATTCATAGAAAATATATCTAAACATCAGTCAAGAATGCCACACCCAGAAAAAAGTTTGTTTGAATCAAATAAACGTATCTTTGATATAGGACCAAAGAAAAAATATCTTTAAATTAAATAAAATTTATTTGATTCAAAGAAATTTTTTCTTTTGCCCTATATCAAAGATACGTTTATTTGATTCAAACAAACTTTTTTCTGGATGCAGCATTTTATATTTAGCAGGCCGATTTACCCCGACTTCCCCTATAGATCCTAATCAAGCTGAGAAGATTTTTCTACACGTGGAGAAATGAAAAATTGTAAAAAAATCTGTCTCAAGCATTTAATGGACGTTTTCTCTATCTGGTGAATACACAAATCTTTGCAAGGAATCCAATTTTCTTAGATAGAGAAAGAAATCAGTTTTCTTTGTGTGAACAAAATCTTTGACTTTCTTATTTATGTGTCTTATCTAAAACAAATCAGGATGATAATGAATCTAGCGAATGTACGAAGCGATAATTCTCTTTTACATGAATATCCTTCCACGGAAACCCCACAGAGCAAAATGTAGACTCGATTCAGCGGTCGTTATCTGAAAGTGTTACTAGTTGTCAGAGGTGCTGAAAGATGTGTGCTTTCTCTCCTTGGTGACGGTCGTTCATTGGACGAAGCTCTCAGACAACGGTGAGAAAACATGAGACAACGCGAGGCCCGTTTACGTGTGTAAGAAGCCTAATGTTATGGAAATTGGATGTTGAGAGAAAACAGAGGGATGGATCGAGTACTCTTGGGAAGCTGCAGGAGTGAAAGGGGATACACAAGGGAGAAATGTTCCTTGGGAATATGCGATCCAGAATGTACTTGCATATACATAGGTCTTCTTTACGTATGTATATACGAGTATCATTGTATACTATATGTGCGTTGGTTCTCCAGAAGTCTTCATCAAAACAAAGAGGATAGTAGAGAGTAAAGGAAAAAGGAGAGAGACGTTCGTTCGATGCCCAACTTAAAACGAGGCAGAATCGGAAAACGAAGTAGTGCAGTAAACTCTGGCTATCCTTATACGGGTTTATACCCTGCCAAGCCTAGTTTCTTACTTCAGATCCACTTGAAAAAGTACTCTAATTTGCACCATTTAAGAGAGATTTCATATCAGGTTGAAATTCTTCAAGAGAACAATTTTATTCATCTGAAAACGTTCTTCGAATTTCTATGCGTTCTTAATCATATTTTTTGCAAAGTTACCAGTTTGCAAGACGTTTGTAAGTTTAAACCATCTTTAAAAAATTGTAATTTAAAGTTTGTCTTAAAATTTGTACCTAACTTTGAACTCAATTAGAAGTTAGCTTCTTATAGACTTAACAATTATGAAGATGAGATTTAGACATAAAAGAATTCAAGTAAAAGTAAAGAAAGATGGATAATAGGTTTGTACTGAAATATCTCAACCCATATCATAACAAAAATTGATTAAGAAAGAGAAATTTCAATTACAAACCTGACCCTCAGGAGTAATAAACACTTCACCAATCCCACTAATAAACTCTTCACCTTCTCCCCTTATTCGGAAATTTCCTGGAGCAATTCAGAAAGTTTTGTTTCGGACCTCGCACTAAAGTCAAACGAACACGTATAGAAGTTTAGGACGTCTCTCTATATTGAACCAAACTTGGTAGCAATGAAGCGAACTTGACTTGGTAGAGAGTACGTATGTTAGGGTTGACTTTCCTGACCATCGATTACTGCAAAACTTGGTGTAAGTTGGTCCATTTTGTGTCGCCTATAACACATATGCTTTTTCTCCACGTCGAGATCACAGATAAGTCCTTCGTGATCTAACTTCGATTCAGCGAACGTGAAAACTTATGCCAAGGAAGGTCCTATGGTCCTTCTCGAGTAATCCTCGTCGCACAGCTCCCTTCGAGTCCATAATTTCTACCTCTTTGTGGGGGTTTCTCGAAAGTGGCTACAGCTTTTTCCAAGAAAGCTTATCCTTAAATTTCTTTTCCTATTTCTCTTTTTTCTTTTTCTGTTCTACTCACTGAACCCTCGACGCTGCTCATGAAATAAAGGAACGATGTAAAACTTTCATCCCTAGGCGTAGATTTATTTTTTTTCAAACTTCCATGATTACGGTCTATTTTCATGCCCGTGGAGTGGGCCCGCAATCTTTTTTTTTCGAGCGGTATGAGTAAAAAATACATTTTACTCCCTAGGGAGTAGAAAAACGACGTCATCGAAAGAATATGGGTGGTATTCACGTTAATGTGCGAATTTCGTGTTGACGACAGACTAAGGTCAATGTCTGTAAGGATCAGGGTAGATGGGATTTCGTGTGCCAGTACCACCATAATTGTCACAATAGATTAACCGTCAATCAGCTTTTTCCCTCTTTGCTCTGCAGCTTCGAAAAACTAAATTGCGGAATCAAGCCACAAGTATGAAAATTGCCTAAATTGTAGGGGTGTTAAAAAAAGAATTGGGTTTCACTCGAGGGAGACCTTTCTGCTTTTACGCTTCGTTCTGAAAACATTTGCTCCTCACCGTAGGAACAGAAAGATTTCCTCCTAGTAATACAATACACTATTGTTTTTCGAGTCCGGAAATAAAATAATTATGTAAAATATATGATATGTATACTATAATATTTTTGGTAATTTGGTAACAAACTTAAAATAATAGCGCGAATGGTCGCTACGAAATTTTTGATAAATAACTAAAAAATAAACAACTAACGCTGTAAAAAAACGTGCTTTTTGGTGACAGCATGCCTAGCAATTTTTTGTGCGCTGCTAGGAAGTGTTAGTTTTCTTTTTGAGTAAAGGTAGCCTCGAGGAACATGGGAACATATACTTTACTCCAACTGCATGAGATATTGACCATTAAAGCAAGGAAGTGCGAACGAGAATATACAGCAAGTTACCACAAAGGTATTACCGTTTGCATTATCGTCATGACACGGTAGAGCCACTGGAGGAAACGGGTCGCATTACGGCATAATCGGTCGGGAAATCGCCAGGGAGGAAAAAAAAACTACACTAGAGCATTCTTAGAACAGGAAACATCGTCGGCTGCAATTTTACCGAGATATTAATGGCCCTGAAGTTTCTGCTATTCACTAAAGTGCAGAAAAAATGCATATTATTAGTACAAAAAGGAATAGGAAAAATATCTGTGATTTAATGTGAAGTAATTATTTCAGGTTCCTATTCCAAACCTATTTTACTTTTATGTTATTAGATGCCATTTTTAAATTTTGAGAATTTCTTAGGGCAAGTCAGGGTATAGCGACCTAGCAGATAAAATAACCAATCTTTAATAATAATTCATTGTACAAGTTGTACAACGTTTGTGGTTGGAAAAAAAATAGGATAACAGGTTTGGAAAAAATTTGTTGAAAAAAGAATGGGAAATAGGGTGTGGAAAAAAGGTAAAAAAAGGAACACTTTTATTTAATAGCTACACGCCTCCTAATTCGCGGAGAATAACTTTTCCTTAGGTGTTTTATTAAAGGCAAATAAAACGAGAACAGTGAAAAGATATAAAAGATAGCGATAAAATGTAACAGGTGATAATGAAGTTCAGAAGTTAAAGGTCAGAGGTACATCAAGAGTAAGCAAAAGCAGCAACCAATGCAATGTTGAGAGAATTATGTGAGGGCCTTGAGCTAATTTAACTCCACATTGTATGGTCTGACCATAAACACGTCTATACTACTGGCATCGTTTGTAGTACATTCAATGCTGTTGAACTTGAATAACCTTTACATAGTAATAACCTAATTTTTGAAATTTTGCACGTTAAGTACTCATTGCATAAACGTTGAAGTTGTTGAGTCATGTTATTTCTTGTCGAGTTACCACATTTCTGGCGAAAATTAGATCATCCTGGATTTTGGTTTATTAGATTTTCTCAATGCTCGTAATATGCAAATATGCTCAATATGACTTCAATTTCTTTCTTTAAAAATAAGTACATACAATTTTTATTTATTTTTCAGGACCTGAAGAACCAAATTATGACAACGAACGTTTGGGTGGAGCAGGTATGTTTTTAAAAAATGTAGCTTTTCTCTGCTTTTAATTTTTGTAATCTTACTCGTGCATGAATGTTACGACGAAGGTTCGATATTTTAGAAGTGAGAGTAAGCGAACGGGACGGGAAATTTCATTACGAGCTCTTCGCTCGACGTTCGTGATTGAGGGTAAATGGAAGGATTACAGAGTACTCGAAATGTCGGTGACACTTTCTACGCGAGAGCGACTATTATGAGGAATTGGCGTCGAATTTACGTTTGCACGGAAATTCTCGTTGATTGCAGCTAGGATCTATTCATTTTTCGATTTTGCGATGACAAACACACAGATTTCTTATGCTAGTTTACTTCATATTAGTTTTTAACTGTGTGGTTTTCTAAAATATTGAAAACACTTAAATATTCAGTAAATCATTTTTAAAATCGGAATTTGGTGTTTGTATAGTCAACTAGAATACTGTTACGAAAGTGCGATACACGTAACGACACATTAATTTTATACTATCCCGCTTCATCTTATATTTCTTATGCATTTGGAGAGAATGAGAATTTATGGGACTTTAAAACTTCGACGATCCGCTAAGACCTACGAGAAATATTGAAACCGCTGATCAAAATGTTCTTCCCTGGATTTTAAGTGAAATGGTCTTTAATTCTCAAAACTTTTCACACTTTATTTGATAATGAATACACGTTCGTATTTGGAACTCGAAACTTCTTTTTTTTTTAAACAAATAAATGTTTTCGGAAAATCATCTGGAGCAATTTATGATGACAGGTCGGGAATATGAAACTGGTGTTGCAATTTCCATATTTAATTTTTTTTTAAATGCATATATATTTTTCACCAAATACTGTAAAATTGTTTTTTGCACAGTTTGAATTATTTGCAATTATTTATACCTACTCTCTCTCTCTCTCTCTCTCTCTCTCAAATGATTTACTTTTCTTGTTCTTTTCTCGTTTTATTTTCTGTTTTGAAGAAATTGGTAATTTTCAGCTTAAAATCAACATTAATTGAACGTTTTAAAAAAATCGTCTTTTAAGCACCGTAACTAAGCTTTATATGAATTTATTTTTCCGGGGACTTTATGGACTCACTAAAGCTTAACCCCGCATATGACGGAAGTTGAGATTTGTTACGCCACCCTCTGTGACAAGCAGCCCTTTTTTCTCTAGAGAAAAAACCCGAGGCTAATTTTGTTGCGTCTTTCTTTTGACATAGTCATTTCAAGCTACTTCCTGTATAAAAGAATGTATATGTATAGCGTATTTTATTTTTGATTGATTATTTTTGATTTTATTTCAAATCAAGTTTTCCTTATCTTAATTTTTTTTTATAAGCTTGAGAGTGTTCTATAAGAGGATTTTTTCTTTCGTGTACATTAATCAAATTTAAGAATTTTCAATGTAAAATTACTATTGTTCTGGTACATTGGAAAAAGGAGTTTTCTTTCGAATATGATTTTTGATTAGTTAGCGTGGTTCAGGTAGCCTGTAAATTTTTTAAACACAAGATTTATTTCGGGCAGTATAAAAAAAATAAATAAATACATATAAGCGAGTATTCAAACATTTTTAGTACAATATCACTTCAAAGAAATAGTAGTATATGTGAAGAAATATCAAATCACCAGGGGAAATCCTTAGAAGTTCGATTGGGGTTGAAAGTGAGCTCTGATATTCTATGAAAGTGGTAAATATTTATTGACAAGCAACTTTATTTTGATATTGCAGTGATATGATACGAAAAATAATAACTTGAGGGATCCATTAGGGATGGATAGTTCAAGGGGAGCCACCTCAATATAAAAAAAAACTACTTTTAAGAATGATAAAATTTTTTAGTAAACGACCTTACATTATTTGAATTAGTAAGCAACTACTATTAATTAGTAAGATTTAACGAATCCAGATTGTGAGAGTTATCATCAAAATTTCCAAATTTTAATTGTGATGTTTCATTATTTCACGTGTTGAATTGTTTTGTGTGGAGGTCTTTTTCAGTATTTATTTAGATTTGATATATTCTGTGAAATTCTTCCCTCGTAACAAAAGCAAAATCGTTCGAAAATCTGAAAAGCATCTCGGCTCCAGTTTGGTTTGAGCGAGAGGTGATCTCTAGAATTTTCAGGACACTGAATATGTTTATTTGTAAGTCTAAAGAGATCCCTTTTCTGGTTGAGCAGCACGCGCAACTTTAGGGGTTGAAAAATACAGTCTCTTCAGCGTTGCTAACCGGTCTATATTACTTCGTCCAACAGAATTCCCTCTCCCGAACAGTTTGGAATTTCAAAGGAGACGAATTTCATTCCGCGCTTGTTGACGACGAGGACCGAATCGCGAGTAGGTAGTTGGTCTTTATTGACATGAGCTTCTTCGTCGTTGCTCGTGTTCTAGCTTTACTTTCTTTCACTACTTTCTTTCTAATTTTATACCTCGCGTCGCTCGGAGCATTTATTTTGACAAACAATCGGATTTGTCTCCGAATTCAGCAAACAATAGTCAGTAAAAATGTTATTTTAAAAAATTTTTAAGTCAGTTTAATATGGTCTGATTACTGATACTAATTATTGATATTAAAAATGTTATTTTCTGGAAAATTTACGAAAAGCGTAGTTTAATGAGATAATACAGATAATAAGAGGTAAAAGCTTACAATGGCAAAGGAAAGATTACAATGTTTCTCCTCAGTGTCTTGTGAAGATAGAGAAAAGAAGGGATGAATCTCTCAAGAAATTGCTGCAAGTTCTCGTTGCAAATCCTGAATAGGTTTGCTAAGTGTGAAAAGTTCGCGGAGAAAAGAGATTTCTTTCTTAAGGACTTGCCTTGGGGAACTTCAAGGAAAGTATTTTATTCCACTTTTTATCGTTAGTAGTTGACGCTTCGAGAGATTTTCTCTGTTGCAATCAGCATGTTGTTTCATTTCTACATACGCGAGTGTATTAAGTAAAATGGTGGAATCGTTTAGATTTGTAATAGAAATCTAAGTATGTAAAACAAGGGTTTGATTTTTAATTTCTTTTTTTTTTTTACTTTTTGAAATATTTGAAGTTTTTTCTCATTAAATTTAAATTTTGCGGTGGCATGCTCTGGGTCTGAAGAAAACTATATTCAATAAAATTTGATTAATTATGACATACAGAATGAATTCTGACATTTTTATTTGAAGCTATGTTATTTGGTGCTGAATAAAAGGGATACCGCAAAGGGAGCTTTCTCGTGAAGTAGGCGATAAATCCTTTACATAATTCAAAGACATCTCCCGTTCATTTCTGAATTTAAATATCTTATTAGGGACTTTCGCATACTTAGTGGTACCTCTCTCGGGTGCCACATTTTCTAAAAAGGGTGAGGAAAAGAAGCGTGAGAATTTCGGAAGAGGAGACAGCTCGGGGTGAAAAGACTGAAAAATATTTTAATTGTAAAACAGTAATCTGGCACCGCATTGTCTCCAGAAGACTGAGGTTCATTTTCAGAAGTTAGTTCAGCAGACGAAGAATTTGAAGTCGAAATTAGTTTGACGATCTTGGCGATAGACCAGGAAACTTGGCTTTCTATTATTTTACCATCCAATTTATGCCGTACCACCGCGTTTTTAGTTCACTGCGATTGGAAGATTCGCGATGAAAATACGGCCTGCACAAAGAAAGCCGATTCCAGTGAAAGAAATTTCAGAACTTTTTCAAACTAGTCTTGATGAGTCGCTAATTTATTTTTTATTACAATACGTTTATTCTAATAGAAATGAATTATTACTGTAGATCAAGTTTCGTTAATTCAAAATACTTGAAACTTTAACATAGAAAATTTTAATATGGAAATCTGGGTGGTCACATGTCAGAGAAGTCAGAGAAAAGTCAGGAAAATTTCAAAATTGAATCTCGTGGCCACCTTGGAAATAAACCTTCTCTGACATCTTAGTCTCTTGAAAAAAGAATGACATATTTGAAATTCTTTAGGGATTATCTTAAAGTGACTTGTGCAATTTTAAACTGTTTATGGCTGACTTAAAATTACTTATACTACTTAAATTCCGTTATTTTTCGTAGATAAAATATAAAATTCGTTAATTTTAATGATTCCTTAAAAGAGGTGGGTTTATTCTTATACTTGAAGAATTTATTTGCAAAGAAACGTGATCAAGTAAAAGCTTTGATTGAAGCTAAATAAACCGACAGTTGAATAGTCGAGCTGGGAATACCAGGTAGTTTTATGAGCTTTCTAGCTTTCTACGCAAGATTGAGCTTCTGTCTTGGCAGTGTATCTTTACGTTCGATTGAAAAGTCATGTTCGTCTATAAAGATCCAAAGACGTTGCACTTTAAACTTGAAAGCAGTGAGTACTATTGAAGATGCAAAACAGTTTCTTGCAAGACGCCATCAATAAAGTTTTCGTGTACTAACAGCTTAACTAATTAACTAGTCAGCTATTTTATAGAATTATAGATCAAAGTGATTCGATCTTCTTGATCTCTTTATTATTAACTTCGCTTTGAAGAGCCAATAACTAGGATACATGGAGTATAAGTAATTTACTTTACAGTAGTTAATTTTAGCAAATTATAAAGTTCAAACGCTGTAGGCACTTACATGAAAATTTTCAACAGTATTTTGCATTTTTGTATTCTTCGTCTTTTTCAACGTGATATTGCATACTAATTCATGCTTTTGTGCCGTAATTGATATTCTGAATTTAGAAAAGGATGAACGAATTTACATATTTCTGTAATATCAAGGAATGATGTTTTCATTAGAAGAAAAATAATTCTAAAAAGTAAACTTTCTTTTTCCATTTTTTCTCATATTAAACATTTTTTCAAAATATGTATACCCAGCATATGTGTAGGTAAATTGAATACCATACATACGCGATATGCGCTTTCTAAAATTTCATAAATGTAGATCTTGTGTTTTACATTTTGGGACCAGTAAATAACTGTAAAAGACTATTTTCGTATTATACCTATACTTTGAGCCCCAAATGCAGTACATAATACTGTTACCTTCGTTTCCGGGTACTATTACCTGAAGTTACAAAGTCCTATTGAAGATTGTGAGATAGAGCTTACGATTGATCAAAATCCCCTTAACTCGATGACCTGGTCTCCCAATAGAAATGGATGATGTGGTAGATATGTTTGACTCTCGGAGGAATTTTTCTCCCTTGAGAAAAGCCACAAGGAAACCGGAAACCTGAGTTTATTGTGTACGAGGAAGGAAAGCACGAGGGCCAAGGGATAGAGTCTAAAGAAAAGAATGGGTTTGGCTAGTCCGAGTTTCTATCGTCGGTGCAAAAATGCTGGAAAACCTCCGTCTAGGAGTCTGGATAATTTTAGAGTAGCCCTCGTTTCTTGCAGTTAGAGAGTTTCGCGCACATGAAAATAAGTGGTCATACTTTCTAGCAAGATTCAGTCGTATGGCAACTTTTATGTACTACTGCGTTTAAAAGAGTCTGAAAAATGTCAATTTCTTCTTGCTTCCAGGCGTATATCTTATCAATTACCTACTTATGTCATGTATCTCGTACTCGTGTTATAAATTTTTATTTTGAAATCGTTTATATGTATTTAACTTAACTGTTTTTTATTTTCCATCAATTCGCCGTCTTTCTTTTGCTTTTAGATATAAATTAAATTCACGTAAATTGCGCGTATTTTATTCTCACTGAGCTATTGTTATAAGAGAAGTTTCTGCGTCGCGCGATCTCCAATGCCCCAGTCAATTGTCACCGCAATACTTTGGCCGAGAAATAAGCTGCGACAACTCGGTGCCAAGTTCCTGCGAACCTTTGTGGCTGCGATTTTCCTCCACTCCTTTTTTCCATTTTTCATTTTCTGTTTTTTTTTTATTTTTCTCTTTCCTCTTTCCTCTTCTCTTATCCTTTTTCCTTTGCCTTATTCTATTCCTCCCTATTCTTCATTGATCAAGCTTCTTCTCCAAGACCCTCTGGGCTCTGCCATTGCGACACGTATTTCGTATCGTTATTAAGTTTTATCTATTATTCCAACACAGACAATTCATGGCTAAGTTTTCACACTTTATGACAATCTCGTGAACTTTGAATTATATTTTGGAAATATCGCTTTCTTGAGCTTTCTATCTTACAAAAGGAATATTTGTTATGTTATAGCAACTGACACGAAATTTAAGTAGTATAAACCATTTTCAGTCATCCATCTTCGGCTCTAAGTAGTTCGTGACATTTTAGTATTAGTTCGATTAGAAATAAGATCGAAATAAATGAATGAACTCTCTACTGAGTCATATGAGAGGAAACATGACAGCATTTAAGTAGTATAAGTCATTTCAAATGATCTATTATAGATTTTAAGTATTGTATGTCACTTTTAGTCAGACATAGAATGTAATAAGTGCAAAAATTCCATTTCTGTTTTTGAAGTTAAAATTTTGGGTATTTAAAAGATCTAAGTTGTAATTACTTAAGGGAAGCGTTTAAAAGCATTTGAACAAATTACTGAGAACAGTATAATTTTAATTGCAACTAAAGTGCCTTTTTTTTTAGTATTTTTCCCAACAGTGTCGGAATTAAAGAGGGAAACCGTCAAATGTACAATTTATTTTATATTCACCAATACATTTCTCTCAGTCAGTTTAACCAACCCCAGTGAACTGGATAATTTTATTGTGGACCAAGTCCTTGCGATGGAACGTTTTAATTGTGATAGGGAGAGAATAAACATTTATTTTCAAGCTTATACGAATATTATTTTAATTCGCAGTTTTATCGAAAAGTCATTTATAATTTAAATTGTCTATTGCAATTTCTTAAATCACTAATACTTTTTTCATCAAAATTCAATAGTTTGAAATCATAATTTTTTTATTTCTCCATAATACTTTAGGGCTGTGTGTGTCTATCTTCATATTCTTCTCAGTTTTATCCTTTTTGATGCTTTATTATTGAAGTGTACGGGCGATAGTTTCAGTTTTACGTGATATTTCCGCGTCTTATGGCAACTATCAAGTTTAGAGTCATTGAATAATAAACGAAAAGTCATTGAACTCGTTGTGACCAATATTTTTGCAATGCTGATAAAAACAAATCTTCGGCCAATTATTTGCTAATTGAAAATAAAGCTTTCAATTTTGAAATCGAAATCGTGTTTTGACAATATGCATCAGATTAATATAGAAAATTTGCGATGCACTTCTTGTAATAATAATGTTGAAAATCGTTGTCAGTTTACTCGGGTATGAGTAACTTAATTGGACAACAGCAGTGCTAATTAAAACGTTCCTCTTGTGTGATTTTAATCTCGAAAATGGAAATTATTTCACTCTTTTTCAATTTTGCTTTTTCAATACATTCTAAAAGCATTCAATACATTCTAAAATACATTCTAATGTTACAGTGGTCTAAATAATTATAATTACGTAAGAATATTTAAAATGGTATTCGAATGGATTATCTATTTATTAATATTTTATTCCTCTTATTACATTTTTTCAGAATTTTTTAAAAAGAATCGCAATCTTCTTAGATTTTTTATGTTCTAGAATCTTGTTTACTACCAATATTTGCTCAACTCTCTATTATTTTGTAGTGCCTTTGGGCAATAAAAGGTATACACCTGGGCGTCTTCCTTCTTCATTAACGGAAGACCACTTCAGCTTTGGTTAAGATTTATTCACCGGAAGTTCTTTAAATCCTGAAATGTGATTAATAGATTTATGTATCTTAAATCAATTTTACCAGATGTAGAGAAACTGTTTTCAAAACAAATAATAGACCGCGTTGGTTTATCCAAACTTTGACGAGGTTTAACTTTGGGATTATTAACCTTGTTTTCTCTTTCTTTATAAGTAATTTCGTAAATATTATATTCATATAAGTCTAATTCACAAAATTAAAGTTAGTAAAGTGAATTAGAGTTTGGTTTGAACTTTTTTAGTGTCTTTGAATAATATATGATATGATATAAAGTAGAATATTGAACGAAAAAGTGAGATAATTAAGTTTTTATTCTAAAAAGTAATACTTATAGAAGTTGGATTCTAGTATTAATTATTTGAATATCAAAGAGATATTGATTAAAGAGAGACAGGAAGGAAAGAGTAGATTGAGTAATTATAATTATTTAGGAATAAGTCCTCCATAATTTAATAGAAGTTTTGATTACTTGAAAATTAGTAGTGTAGTTTCGAATTTGAGCTACAATAGATTTTTAACATAGGAGCGATAACATAGGAGTGTCATTTATTTACATACATATATATATATGAAGGTGAAACATGTATAAAGCATATATACAAAAGAGCGGGATTTCATTTCCGTATGAGTTTAATTTTCAGAAATTACATTGTACTCGTGAGCGTGTGCATAGTTAAAATCAGTGAGCAAGATTCATCGAATGCGGACAGTCGCGGACTAAAACAAAGTTCCATAAAATGACCCAGAAATGCATTATTATCCAATTATATCACAGCTGACATTGCAATTTCTCTCTTTCTCGTCCGACGCTCGGTTTGCCGTTTGCGATAATGAAACGACGATCATTTCCGTTCGACGTAACGATTGCGAATCATCGCCCGTAAATATTACGTACTACTGCACCCAATAATTTAATACTCAATTTTCATGGCATAGTTATTAGATATATATATATAAGTTTTTTTATTAATACGACTGAAAACTGGACGATGCGAGATATTTAGTTTTAAAGAAAAATGTAGACGCAATGCTGTATTTAAGTCTTTTTCTCGTATTCAGTTTTCAAATATGTGAAAATTATCATATTTTTCAACCGAAAAATGTGACACCTACTTTTCTGGGTCATTGTTCCAAACTGAAAGGGTGTATTCAACAGTCGCTTTCAAATTTACTCAGGCGTGCAATGCATAGAGTAGACGAACCGTTTCATTGTAAAGATTTTATCTAGAAATGTAAAATACCCAGGCAATTATTTGAATAAAGTGTACTTAAGATAAGTCGATTCACGCGTTAAATGAATTTGCGCAGCTAGAAAATGGAAATAGAGAGGTTGCAGGTAGATAGAAGCTATAATATTGCGAAAGGCTATTCAGATAGTTGAGTTACTTTACTCTCTTAATTTGAATTATTTGAATATTACTAAGTAGTAGTAACACTATAAAATACTACCAAAGGAAATAGTAAAAACCTATTAAAGGAATTAGTCACACTTAATTCGTTGGTTACTAACATATGGATATTTAACTCTAAAATTGCAAATATTATGCTAAATTTATTTTTAAAATATGAACAACTGGCAAGAATGAAATTTGACGCGAAAATGTATTTTTCATTTGAAAATGTCAGATCGAGGTTTCAAAAGGTCTTGGTATCAGAGTAAAGAACAAAGTAGCTTTGAAGCATTTTCTATTTGAAAGAGGAATTCGGTGAGAAAAACGATTCCCGCGTGGTGTATACATTTCTTTAAAATGCAAAGCTCGAATGTACGCCGGACCTAGGGAATTTGTATGCAATTTATTGCATAGAAGTGAGCCCCAGTTGTAAAAAAAAAAGACATAAAAGGGTTTATTCTTGCCAGCAGAAAAAGTAACCTTCCTTTCTCACTCGAGACGTCAGAAGACCTCTTTTGTTTGCATGAATACCAATTACTGCGTAACTGGCTATGAGGTCCCGAGAGGAATGATTTCATAAATATTTAGTTCTTAATTGCGTGATTTTTATGCTCAATCCTATTTATACCTCGTGACATGACTACATTTTTTAATTATAAGACATTAATAATTTAATTAAAATAGTAAATTAGTACTTTGTAACAGTTGAATTGATTTTATCTGATTTGAGATATTCTTGAATTATTTTCATAAGATGTAATTTATCAAATGGTATCACAAACGAAAGATTAAGAACAATTTCGAGTTTGCGAGTTATCTATCTAGGTGACTTGAAAATGGAATTAATTTGAGTGGCAGAGAACGTTCAGAATTAATTTTATCGCGACCCCTCAACTTCTATTTCCTGCATCTTCGATTCGATAATTCTTATACCTGCGGTAAGCTTGGAAATTATGAATCTCCTTTCCTTTAATGACCTTCTTCCACTGAGGTAGAGTTGAGCGCTAATTTGAAGATTGAATTGGGATGAGGATCTTTGGCTTTCTAACTGCATATCATTTGGAATGGTGTGAAAGAGAAATAATTTCACCGCAGGAAGTTCAGGGATCTTAAAAGAGTATAACAGCATGAAATAATTTTATGATAAATTATTAAATTGACTTGTGAAATCGTTTAACAGGCTAGCCTATTTCTCCATGTTTGAAAATACAAAATGAAGGAATCAATCGTACTTCATTATTAATTATTATTATTAATTAAGTCTTTATTTATATAGAAAATAATTAGATTAAATAATTATCTGCTCTTACGCAAATTATTTTAATTGAAATGAGAGGAAGGAAATTAGGGGCTTAATAGTCAGATTTTTACACGAATTACGACCGGAGTTCACACATACGACTTCCTTTAACCCCCACAAAGAGAATCCTCGTGAGATTCACCGGATGTGCGCCTGGGGAGAGTTGATTAATCGATCTTAGCTCGTGTCGCTTCGATGTCATGGGCTAGAGCTAAACTCTGTTTCTCACACTCCTTTTTGCTTTCTGCTTTTTCCAGGAGTGGAATGATTACAAGCTGAAGTGGAATCCGGACGACTATGGTGGAGTTGACACCCTTCACGTACCATCGGAACATATATGGCTGCCAGATATCGTTTTATATAACAAGTAAGAGCACACCCTTCAATACTTTCTTATAAATAAGATTTAAAATTTGATGGATTTGTGAAAATACTTGACTTTCAATTCTTTTGTGAAACATGAAATACGGGTTAGTGTTCTTTTGAAGTTTTCAAAAATGATTATCATTTTTATGAAGGTTTAAAAATGGTATTTTAAAAATACGAACTTTTTAAGTTACGATTTTTTTTGTTGCATTACTTTCAAATACTTTTTCTAAGTTATTTTTCATTTTCGAAGCTAAATGAAACTTCAAAGCAAGATCCAAGATATTTAGTAATGGAAAAATACCGCATTCAAATGGGAAAATTACTCAAAAATTGTCATCCTACTATAATTTGGAATTCATCCCTTTTCCACATCACATACTACGGATTCTAGAACACTTAGATCGAATTTGATCGACAAATTTTCGGCTTTATAACTTAAATATCGAGAACAGAGCTGCAAACTGATTTTAAGGAATTTTAAAGGAATTTCAAAAAAATTCAGAAGAATTTCAAGATTTTCAAGTAATTTAAAAATATGTCTAAGTATTTCAAAGGATTTTAAAAGAAAGCAGTTTTTATGACAGGATTGTTTTTGAGACTAAAGTAATTTTATTGAGGATTAAGATATTTTATCATAAGACTTTTAAAAATCATCATAAGCATAAATTATTGACAAAGGAGCGCATATGACAAAATCTAACATTTTTACTTGAATCTCTTAACTAACTGTAAAGAACCCTAAATATCTCTATAGTATAAAACTATAAAGTTCTAGCAGAGTTTCAATGAAAATGTACTAGAATGAACATCGTTTCTTCAATTACGTCTTCAATTGGGTCCTTCCACCCTCGATTTTCTCATGAGAAGTTTTTGTGAAGCATCATCACGTGTCTGGGAATTAGACGTTTTTTGAGCTCCTTTCTGGGAAAGGGAGAAAAGAAACACCTTAAAGCTGCATTCGGTAGCTTCGTTGGGCGCCAATGGCTTATACGGCTTATACCTGACCCACCCCAGATCTCGTCAGTTACCCCTCCCCACCATCTTTTGCCTTTGACCTACCCTGGAGGCGACCTTCCTCAAAGCTTCGGTGTTAGTATCAAGCAAACTAAACTTAACCTGGTCTACTAAGCCTCACTCGAGTGTACAACAGTCAATTCCCGATTCTCATTCTGTCAAAGTTATGTGTCTCGTTACCTAGAATCGGTGTGCTCTCATCCTATTTTTATTTCTACCCTTCTCTCTTTATCTTTCTTCTTGACTCAACTCAGAAGCCTAGGGTTACGTTTGTATTCGCTGCTTTACACAGTATGTAAAACTCCCAAGAGCTGGTAACTGCCACTTGCGAACGTCTCAGTTAAGGCTCATCGCTCGCGTTTTTTTATGCTGTTCTTTCGTTTTTTTTGTTCTTGACACCTTCTTCAGGGAAAAGTGCTAGGAGTTAAAGTGCATGCATGTACCTCTCGGGCTCTCGTATAGACCTTCAGTATCAACGGCCTAGTTGAGATGTTTTTAAGACAATCGAATTCTGGAAAAGCGAACTAAAGTGTAGCAGTAGACTTTCAAACAGAGTACAAAGTATTATAGGTGTACTCGAAGATGATAAGCGGATAGCATCACATGAAAGAGAGCACTTATGTGGGTCCATAATTATTCTGAAAATTAAAGATCGACAATTGTAAAGATGTTTGAGGTTTGATCACTTATTATTTGAACTTTTAATTCATTCATGAAACAATTTAAAAAATGTTCATCGATATAAAATAGTCAAACGAGAAAATAACAGATGAAAACATTATTTACTGAACACAGTAAGTAAGACATTTTTGAGAATCATATTAAAACTCTTAATAAGGAATTCCTAATTCAAGAGAATTACTAGCTTTTACTGTGAAGCCTTAAACTTTGACCCAGTTAGCTATAATAAAGTTGCGTTGATGCTAGGTCAGAGAATTCTGCCATTACCCAACTATCTACATAATTTAACGATCTACACTAAAGTGAAACATTTTGTCCCATGCAAATAATTCTACTTCTCACCTCAAATACCTACCCAAATTTACTAAATTCTGATATAGCTGTCCAAGCTATATATAGTATCGTATTAGGTAGTTAGTACAGAACTTCAGGAATGTTCGTAATATTACACTTTATGATCGGTAGTTAATGACAGGAATGAAAATAGAGTGAAGAAATATGTATGGGCCTAATTTAATCCCAGGTAAATTATTGCATTAAATTACGGCACTGAAGATTGAACAATATTGCACCAGGTAATAAAAAAAAAGAACCTAAATTTCATACTTGTGGCAAATTATTCTAGCAGATTATATTAATCTTATCATAAACCTGCGGATAAAAATATTTTAAGATCACCTGACCTTTTTCTCATCATTATTCTCTCTTGGGTACCAGTTTGTGTTCTTTTATGGATCCTCAATGTAAGAAGGATAGCGGATTGAAGGATGAAAATTGAGGGACTAGAGGATGATAAAAAGGGAAGGAGAATGAGGAAACTGGTTCGCCATCATCGTCAAGCTTGGGAACCTGCATTGATATTTAAAAAAAATTTTCTCATATCCCTAATAAAAAACGTTTTAGGGTTTCGATTCCTGTGGGTCAATTATGTAACTTCCTCACTTTATTTCCACTTCACCTTCACTGACAAATATAACTGTTTGTCTATATATCCTTTCAATTGTTTTTCAGTGAAATGAAAGTGAAGATGAATTAAGAAAGTTACGTAATCAACTCCCTGATACAGCTACGACGAGATTGTTTTATATTTTATAAAGATATTATGGTGATAATGAAGATTTAGAAAGTATCAACGTATCAAAACTTTCTGAGCTTATTACTCTCTTAACCTGAATTGGTCAAATCTTATTAATTGGTATAGTATTGTCTCACTAATTCAAATAGTAACAATTAAGTAATTTTCATTTAGTAGAAAATGGAAAAATGACTAATTCACTAGTCAAATATATAAAACTACTATACTAACTCAATTAGTCAAATTCTTACTAATTCAGTTTGAGAAAGTATATATATATAATAGAAGAAAAATAACGAGAATAAGAAAAAAATGGTAAATGAGACGTTGTCCCTTGGACGAATCCGTTTATTCAACTCAAATATCGTCGCTCGAACAGAGAGATGCTTGCAAAATGCAAAGTTAAAATATGCTGGGAACGTACGTGCAAGGGAATCTCGTTACTCCATTATCACCGGATTACTGCATCTGCAGCTCATTCCAGACCACGGTAATCCATTCTAGCCAGCCATCTGGCTTGGCTAGCAAGCATGTAGGTGCTCTTGTCCCACGAGGTAACAAAGTAACGTCCTCAAAGTAACCAAGCGCTGCCGTGCAAACGACAA
Organism: Synergus itoensis; assembly: GCA_904066005.1. NCBI lineage: Eukaryota > Metazoa > Arthropoda > Insecta > Hymenoptera > Cynipidae > Synergus > Synergus itoensis. The sequence continues at coordinate 2,694,419 of CAJFCP010000059.1, read as the reverse complement.
TTCAAAACATGAACCTATGTCGGTCACTGTAGAGAGGAAAGTTCTCCATTACTCCCCAAATTTGAGCCGTAATTTGTTATTATTATCAAGGAAAGTCTCTTTTCTCAGTTCTTACTTGAATCCCTAGTAATTCCTTAAATCTCAAAATCGTTTAAAATATTTTTAAATCCATTAAAATTCAATAAAATAAAATAAGACTAATTTTTCTATTTTGAAGAACTGACTGCGCTGGAAATGGCGTGTTTTTAATGAATTACCTATAAATGCCAATTATTGAGGCAAAAGGTAAACTCGAAAAGATAATGCGTTATTGGGGAATTTCAGTGACATGAATTGGTGCATGCCTAGGGAAACTGAGTTTTACTCTCTCACTCTTTCGTTGTGCTGCTAATACTCAAGTACTTTGGATACCAGCACTACGTATAGTCGGACACTCCTCTACTGGAGTATGGCAGCCCAGGTATTATAACGGGCCAGCGAGGTGCCGTGTGACCTAAAATATGCCAAGTACATGGCCCTGTTATACCCAAGTGCTCACACCGTCCCGGTACACGCCCGCGCATAAACATACACGACCTGTGTGTATTATTCTACACTTTTCTTACTACCTTCGAGTCGTACGTTGTCTCCTGTCTCCCTTATCTTTTGTGTTTATTCTCTTTTACCTTGCATATTTTTATCATTTTTTTAATTCTATAGAAGTCTCTCCTAGGACTTTCTCCACTTTCTAAAAAATGAAGTAGTAAGTCACCTATTACCAAAGTAAATTAGTACATCAATAATTTAAATGTATAAGTAACTATTATTTTTGTCATATTATATACTACATTAGAATTCAAGTTTGGAATATTCAAATGAAAAATAAAAATTGAGACTCTAAGGTGTAAAAACACCACTGTTTCATTAGTTGTATTAAAATCCAAATTAGATGAAAGCAAATATGAATCATGAAACTCAAGGAACATCTTTTCTCCATCGCCTTAAGTTTTAAATGCGAATTGTAGACGCAACAGACAGAAAGTCTGTTTTCCGGCGAGAATCTGAGAAAACGCATGTAAGATTCATTGAAAGTTTACTCTACTGCTGGTGCAGTGTCAAGTTGCTGGTTCGTTACAATGAAAAATGTTAGACTCTATGAAATAAACACCTCGTGCATGGTCTTCTGCACTCCTTGATTCAGCGATTAAACTTTGTAACGCTGTTAGTGGCGTTGCGAGGATGAAGTAAGTTTCTGAATGATCCATCTAGCAATCCAGAACTGCTACCTAAAAGTAATTACAATTCTAATGAAACTTTAAATAGATTCATTTGTTCCGTGAACAGAAAATTAAATCGTCCGTTTCCTAATAAAAACAAATTAAGCACAATTCAGACTTGGAAAATTTGCATTTCAATCTTTCAAGAAATAATTTCTTTGATTACATTTGATGAAAGCAAAATGCTAATAAAATTACTGATTTTGTTGACTTAGAACTGAGCTAAGGTATTGCTGTAGAAATCATAAAAGATTCATACTCTGAGTCAAGATTGAAGAGAGAACTTGTTTTCTCAAATTTGCCTAATAGTAAATATTGGATGCAAACAGACATAGTGACAGTACTTTTGATAAGTCGTTTATCGATCAAACGTATCTTCCAACAAAGAAAAAGTTTACAAGAGGTATCCTCTTGAGGGATCGAGACTCTCTAGCTAAAAGTATCAAGTTAAGACTCTTCAAATGAACAGTCAATGGCCCTAATTAGTATAAATCGTATTTCCTTCGCTAACCCGATAATCTCGCGATTAGGTTTCAAATGCTTTGATAATTAATCCCTCATTTAAAAAATATTTTTAATTGTATTTTTATCAGTATAAATTATATTTATAATGATATAGACTGCATTAGAGGGTTAGAAAAGTGGGTTATATAGAAAACAAAAGTTTATTGTTTGCAGCTATTTAAAAGTCATTGAAATTAATCTCTTCAAGCTTCAAGTCTCATTTGACATTCAATCGATTGAATCGCACAGAGTTTGCCATCACTACACGCGAAAACACATGGTTCAATTGCGTAATGACCGGAAATAACTGTCACTGTAAAGCGTAAACATATGGTGATCTTTCAAGTAAGAGAAAGAAAATTTCAATACAAAGACATAATGAACGAGATTTAAAGTTAACTTTTGATTTTAGAAAACCATTCTTTATAATAAATCCTAGTTATTTAGGATATTTAATTATGTTGTTCAAATAGTTATTTAATGTCACTTTTTCATGATTTTTTTCGTTAAAAAATTTTATGTAGACCACAAATTTATTTTAACAGCTCTCTAACTCACTGATTTAAATGTAAAGAGAAAGATATTCTTTTTTTTATAGTGCCTAATAAAAGAAACGTTCTGTTTACATTTCCATACTATTGTATATTTAAGAGATATCGTTTCCTTTTACAAATAATGCTTAAGAGTTGTGCAAGGAAAATAAAACTTGTACTCTAATGCACGCCTTTATTTATCGAAGGTAGCGGAATTCCATTTGCGCGTCGAACGTGTTTCTTTTACAGTTTCCCATAAGATGAAGCATAAATTCGTAGTAATCCATTCTTACTCGAAATGTTATGAAATTTTTATTGTTTTCACTTTCATAAACATATCAAACTTAGTTTTGCTTCGGTAGGTCAGTACAACTTTTAAATTAAATTACGTAATTGTAAATTGTTCGTTAAATTGAACTTTCCATTTTATATAGGAGAAAGCTTATGGTTCTTTAAAAAAAATTAATGAAAGCTATAAAAGTCAGTATTTTATTTTTAAATGTTTTTCAAATATGAGTAAGAAATAATGTTTTCTTTATTTCTTTTTTTGCTTTTAAGTTTTATGAAACATTTTTTGTTGTCGATATTTTAAATGCAAGCAAACAAAACCACCTACATAGTACATCCCGTCTGAAAAAAAGGGGCGTCAACTTTTCTTTATCTATAAGTATTTACTCAGGACGTATATTTTTTATTTTTCCAAAATCTCTTTTCATATTTTGCAATAAAGAAGTAAACACACTAGAGAAAGAAATAAGTGAACAAGCTATTTTTATTATTGGGTCAAAATTATCTATTTTTCCTCTGAGAATAGAGTATAAAATGTATTTAAAAAATTATGCATTGAGCACGAAAGAATTAAATTTATCGTTGTTCTGAGTATAAGCATAATTTGTTACGATCTCTCCATTCATATGCTCTCCGTTGAACATGCGATAACAGTAACATATTGCTCGTGAGAATTACGTGAAATGTCCAGTTCAGTGTAGATTACGTTTCATTCGTGAGTCACATACAAAAGCGATTACCGCAAGTAACATTCCTGATCTAGAAAGCCCTTTCACGAAAGATATTGCGTCTCCTGTTGTAAGAGACTGGAAAGCTTTCCATCAACATTGGGATAAATTGATGCCTACGTGCCACCAGAGTTGCAGCCTTTGTACTCCACATAATGTCACCGAGTCACTCTCCAAGCGACCTGGGGCTGAGGCTGAGGCTGACTACGCATACGAGGTGAAATACGTGCTCTAATCAACACAGATCTGACACTGAATGGACGCACGGAAAGCAGCATCAATGCAGGATGGGAGGACAGTAGTAATTCAAGGTGGATGTAATACGTGTTTCCAGAGAGTCGAATCTAACATGAACCCATATCACCTTCTCTTGTCTTCTTTTCCCCTGCTCTCGACAACATTGTGATTTATTTCTTCTTCAGTTCTCTTTATACACTGTACATTCTTCCTTATTATAATGGGTCTTCTCTGTATTTCATCTTCTCCACTTTCGAGACAAAATGGACTTTTCAAACTACCGAATTTTTAATATATTTTTATATAAATTTGTTTTCCCAAGTCAAACATCTTTAATCTTATTGTTTATACACTTCAATGATAAGAAAGTTTTAAGTAACCTTTTATCTATGCCTCACTGTAAATTTTACCCCTACTATTTTATGGGTGCAAGAAACTTACAATGGAGAGGACAAGGACTATCATATTTTATGCAATATATAGCAGCTACTCGAATGGGTGTGACAGTGAAGAGGGTCGCTTATAAACACTATTACAAACTTCTGAGATGAACCCTCATTCCCATATTAAAATATTTGCTTAGGTTTTGCTAATACATATTTTCAATTATTATATTATCTCCACTTTCTGTAGATCACTTATATTAAAACTTTTGTATAAATAACTATGATTTCATGGAATTTTAAGAAATTTTTTAAACTGAAAACTTCATAAGTGTTAGCTCTGTGGAGAATGATATCAAACATTTTACTTGCTGCCCATTAAACAAAGCGCTTACATAAACATGTAAACTCTACTCGCAAGTAGTCGCTGGCCTGCTTTTAGTGTCTATAAAAACTTAAGTTCTTTAGACAAGTACTTGTTTATTCGGGAGCAGGCGTCGGACTTACTTATAGATTATATGGACACTACGTACCTACTTATCTTTATTTAAGAGACATTTGAAGCTTTTATTTAAGAAATACTTCTTTTATTTGGTATTGATAATTAAAAACTGATAAGTATAAATTGCTTTAAAAAAAATAAAATCCCCTCTTATTTTTAATTGAAGAATTGTATAAATGGGAAGTGTTTTTGCCTCTAATAAAAAATTCACTGGGTTACTTGTGCCGTGTACAATATTAATTAATGTGTGTACCAAACTTTTGACCTAAAAGCCTAGAAAACAATTTGAAACTACTCAGGGCTGAATATAAAATATGCAGATCTAATAAATCATCCCCTATTTGCAAATTATAGTATATGGTATAATGAATCTCATAATTGTTTTATAGATCAACGGCCGCCGCTTTATGACCTTCGATCATAGAAAAAATGTTAGTGACTTAAATTTGCAAGCCATCGATATCGTTTCAACGATACATGCAGTTAAGTCATTAAACGATCACGAAAATATAAGATATAAAAAAGGTAGTTTCTAAAGAGGTGGGCGGATTCTATTCCCGTGTCACTGTCCCTCTTTCAAGGTATCTCTTTTTATAGGGACTTCTTTGTATTCGATCCCTTGTCCCCAATTCGTCAGATGCATTCGTGCGAGACTCTTGGACTCTCTCAAAGACAAAAAATTCCCTTCTGCGTGGCAAATACGTTTGATTTTTGTTGACTTCGTGTTTTTTTGAAGCAAACATAAGGAATATTGCGACTTTCAACTTCTTCTATTTCAGGAATTCAAAACTTACTTGTAAATTGAATTCCACTATCCAATACAGAATAAGTTTTGGAATGATAGAAATTAAAAAATTAAATCAATTTATAAACTGAGTATACAATTTTCTACAATCATACAAAGTTTTTATAAGCTTTTTACAATTAGTTGCGATCCATTGGAAATCCTTAGTAATGGATTCAATTGTGTGAAAAAGGAAAATTGAGAAATCTCTGCGAAAAACTTTCATTTTCCTCTTCATTTAATGGATAATGAAATAATTTTTTTTTATTCTTACTTCTCTTGCAGCAAAACTGAACATTAAAATTAGAATAAAATTTTTAAAGATATAGAAACGAATGAATATAATTTTGAAATATTTAAAACCATTTTAATGAAACATAATTATGTTGTTAAGGGTCTGTAGGGTCTGACCCATGCAATATTAGTTGATTGAATTGTTATAGTTTTCACACATTATTTTTCCCTTAATTTTACATATTGTTATCAAAAATCATATTTCATTTTCTTTTTCTCAATAATTAATTCTTGGTTTGTAGAACATGATTCAGATTGCTTACCGTGTTCTGAAGATTCGGAATCATGAAATTTTAAATTTACTATTTTATCATACTAAATCCATAAATTTTAAAAATTTGGGAAATGTTTCCATCCCCTTGGAAAATAAAAATTGTGAGAGAACTCGAGAGTTTGGCGCAGTTCCTTCGAGTTAAATGTAGGTCTATATATCTAAACCGTTAGATTTACCCTGGAATGGTGTGACTCGGGGTGGAGTCTGAGTGCAGCTAAGGGTAAAAGAGGGTGGTGAAGGGATCGATAGGGTGTACTGTGCTATACGATTCTTTGAATTCTGCTTTTATTTTTTTACTTTTTTTTTTTCTTCTTTCTCTTTGCTCTCGAAGAAGATTGGACTCGATTAAAATCTGCCATAAATCAACGTGTTCCTCTCAAAGTTTTGTAGATTCATCCACTGAAAACTGCCTTCGGAAAATGTCAAAGAAAAATCCCAATTCTCTACGCTCTAATCGACTGATTATAAAGAATAATCTTTCATTCCTATAATCTCGTTTAAAAAAGAACTTTTATTCAGAGACCGTTGTTCTTTTACTGGTGTTATAGAAAAAAGAGATAGGATCCCGATGTTGTATTTAAAACTTTTTTAAAGCCTGCTTTGTGAATTTAATCCTTTTCATGCTCTTCTTTTCAATATTAATACCATTCTATATATTCTACCTTCAAAAAACTCCTTTGCTGCTCAATTTTATCAGTTAATTTTTTCAACTTGGTTCAACTCCTAGCAATGAATCTCGATGTGAATAACTTTGCATATGAAAGTTTAATTGATTTCTTTATTCGTGTTAGCTGTTAGTCCATTCCCACTTTTGAACTCCTATAAATTCCGATGAAATCTCTTGAAATCCTTTGGAGTTCCTTGAGAGATTAATTTCTTATTACATATTAAACTGAATTAGTTAAATCTTTCTAATCCAGATTGAGAGAATATCATATTCCTGAAGATAAACTTTGAATAAATATTTATCTTAAAATGTTTTTCACAATGTGCGGTAATAAAAGCTTATGGCGCATTGCAATGTATAGAAAACTATGTGAAGTTTCAGTTACAAGAAAGTTTCAGTTTCTGCGGAGACATCCAGTGAGTAACTAAATTCAGAACAGTCGAGTACTTCAGTGCCTTTAATATTCCAAGAGCGTACGCTAAAGGTGAAGAAACTCCTGAGCCTCTGTTGCATTAGAATGAATTCTTGCAGTAGCGAATTCAGCAACTACCTACTGCAACTACGGAATCAGCTAATAATAATAGTGACGCGAGAGTGAACGAACGGAAAAGAAAATAATGCAACAAGTGTAACAATGTCTGCGCCAGCATTGGTGGTTGTAGCATGCAGCATGTAGCACCTGCAGCTGCAGGCATCAGCCTTACCGGAAACGTGATATGTACGAGTATAGCAGAACTCAAGCCACCTTATCCTTAAAAGTAGATTTCGTTCCGAATTTATGCCATTATTACTGCTGAATCAAGGTCTAAAGTCGGATTCACCGTATTTGCTCTTGCCGTATTTTTCACTCTTTTTTTTTCTTACTTTTCTACTGGTGTTTCCTGCTTTTTAATTATCGTTTCATTCCTAAGTAAATTACTTTTTCATCTTGATACTATACAGGGTATATTGAGTTCACTTTTTAGATTCTTTTATTTTTTTAATAGTTGTTGGAAAATGTGTGGCAAAGTTTTCTCAGTATTCTGCAGACGAACGCTTAAGGGACGTTATTTTCGCAAAAAGTGGAAATAGTTTCCATTAATTGATTTCGAGAGCTGTTTATTATTTTTTATGAATAAAAAATTCATTCTTTTGTTCGAAAGAACTTTTATTTAGGAGTTACATCTATAATATTTTGAAGTGTTTCTTTAACTCCTAAGAAGCTTTACAAAGTTGAGGAAGTTTTCATCAAATTTTGAAATATCGTGTGAGTTTTATTTCAGAACTGTCGCTGAATTTCAAGAAAGTATCAAGACTTTTATATTGTTGAAAACGACTTATATATAAGCTTTTGAAGGATTTTATCTAGTACGGAAAATTTCTGGGGAGTGCTGAAAGTTTTTATCGCAAGATTTATTTTAAGTTAGGTCTACATTTGAATTGTGAAAGAAGAGAGTGTCTAGAATCTTTTACAATGCACTAGCAGTAAAAGGACACATTTCTTGAGTAAAAAATAGAATTTTATATTAAATTCTACGAAGGTCGATCCTGAAACATTCGAAAGTAAGATGAAAATGAAAATCCCATTTCATCTTTCCAAAGAACCTGATCGGTTTTTCGGATTGCTGTCAGAAAGAAATGCGAAAACGAGAAATTAATTGTACGCAGAGCGCGCGGTTGCTAGTTACATATATATAAATTCAGGAAGAAATATTCCCTGAATGAATAAATAATTTTGCGAATTCAGCAGTAGAATCAGATATCCAATTGGGAGCTTTGATATTTGCTCAAAACTGTTAGATATGCAGTGAGCAATGGCTCTGGAGCTTCACTTCTCTGTTTAACCGTTTCAAAAATTGAAAAGCAACCTACTTATTCCGAATAATTGAATATATCACGAGAAATAGAATATCCAGGTGCATTGCTTTGCCGAGACGATTGAGTGAATCTAAATCTCTTCCTTGAATAAATAAAGGCATGACGAAAACGTAGAAATTCGTCGGCTTTCTGTTGAATTTGCAGTCGTCTCTTCATATATTGGATTCTGACATGAACACAGAGCCAAGAGTGAAGCGGATCGATACCGTGTGGGAACATTCATAATAGATAAGATAAGAGAAGAAAGTAGCGGGAGATATAATAGCAAACTTTAAGTGGTTCACGTAAAGTTGTGTATTTTCTTTCACAATCTTCAAACTTCTATCCTTTAACCGAAATCGTTGTCATCTTTTTCTTTTCCTCTCTTTTCTAGTGCGGATGGAAACTATGAGGTGACCATAATGACTAAGGCTATCTTACATCATACTGGCAAAGTGGTATGGAAGCCCCCGGCGATCTACAAGTCATTTTGTGAGATCGACGTCGAGTACTTCCCCTTCGATGAGCAGACCTGCTTTATGAAATTTGGTTCGTGGACTTACGATGGGTATACGGTAAGTGGATAGTTTCAACTTTGTACTACACCCTCAATTTCGATCGACTTTCACAAAGTTTCCTCTCAAACTATTCTGATTTCCTATTCTCAATTTAACCTCATCGCTCTTTTTACATCAGTAGAATGTCATGCGCACGCTAACGCGTGTATCTTTGTCAATAATTTATGCTTGTGATAACTTTTCAAAATATCTTATGAAACATAATGATTGATTCTTTTTCGTTTTTATTGGGTGTGTCATAAAAATTATTAATATTTCCAGTAATATGCTAATATTCAGGGATTGTCAATTTCGGAGTTCAAAATGGAGTGAACAATATTTTTAATGAAGTTATTATATAATATTGAATAGCGTGCGGCTTAAGCAAATTTTATGGAAAGGTTCAGAAATGAGGACGCTTAATTTTTCAACTGCCTCAATCAATATCAAACCTTGGATGATTTCTTTTCCTTTCTTCTTTTTTTTCATGTTGCCGCTTTTTATTTCGATGGGTAGGTATAAAAATAAGAAAAAAGACTTGATCAAATCAAAAGGTTAAAGAGATAAAAGGTCGAGAGATGAAAATAATAAAATGCAGTGATTGTGTAGAGATGATTACTGTTTCCTATTGTGTTTTTTTGCCTATAATGGTTTTCTTCGAGTTTAGCTAGCCCAACTTGAAAAATATAAATCTTTTTAAAGATTCCTAATACCATTTCTGTCAGGCACACTGCACGTATGCCATTCCTGCAATATGCATACATATATCCACGCGTCTACAATACAGCCCTAATATACTTTGACATATTGTATTTTATTCTTCAATTCCATTTCCATGGTTGACAACTTCCTCAGCTGCAATTTTCTGAAATAATTGCACATTCAGAGTTTTCACATTACTTAATGAAAATATGTCAAGCAAAAATAAATTTTAATATTTTACGTTTATTTTACAAAGATCATATTTTATTATTCCTTGAGTATATTATCTAATTTGGACAAATTTGATATAACTGTATCATTTTTCATTATTCTTTACTCTATGAAAAATGGGAAAGTATCTAAGTATTAAAATTAATGATCATGTCAGAAAAAAACTCATTCGACACGATTCAGAGTTCATGGCAGGAAACTACTTATTGATTTTTGGATGAAACGGGCACCATAAATTCTGTACTCTCCATTGTGACGCACCCCAAAATCTCCAGGAAGCAGTGAACGTTTCGCAGATGATAACGCAATGATGTGAACCCTTATTTTATAGCGTGGCACCTATAATTTTTTTTTCAAAGAGGGTAAACTAGGCCACAATAATCTTTTCCAATTTATGTGCCATTACATGTTATAAAAATTTGAAATCTACACAGAATAGCTTTTCCGCTTGTGGATTTATCTTCTCGAAATCCCTGCTAGATTTGTAAATATTTGGCTACCTTTCACACATCTATTTCTAAAGTAAATCTCTTAAATATAAAACTTCTTTCTTTCCAACTATGTTACACGAAATTGAGCCTCACTAGAATTAGTAAGAATTTGACTAACTAAATTAGAAACCTTATATTTGACCACTGAATTAGTAATTCCTCTATTTTCTGCTAAATGGAATAATAAGTTACATTAACAAAGTGAATTAGTACATTAATAATTCTAAACCTTTCTATAAATAACTATGTTATTTTTGTTATATTATATAGCTTTTTATTTTAGAAGATTTTAGAGGGCTTCCAAAAAATTTTAAAGTTCTTTATTGAATTTTAAGGGATTTCAAAAAATTCTTATGATTTTTAAAAGATTCAAAAAAATGAAAAGAATTGTTTTTGATACGATCGGTTACTGTAAATATGTAGTTAAATTCATTTAGATGCAAGCACTATTCTATTGAATTACTTTTGTACAATAATTGAAGAAAACTCTCTCGTATTTGTAAGCCCTTCATTTGCGAATTGCCTATTCCATTTCGTTAAAAGCTCTTCAATTGGCTAAATGAAGTGTATAGATTTTTATGAAAGAGATAAAAATGATATTTGGTTCGATTCAATGAATGCCGAGGATAAATGAATGACTTTTTCTTTCTCGAGTCGTGTAACTTTGGTTATAATAATATTTTAATTAATGAATACGCACAAAATATATTATGTAGAATTCGAAGCATAAAGTTGTAAGTGGGCTTCTGGTGATATTTTGGTTTTCTTTTCTGAACGATATACGTATTGAATGTCAAAAGCAAAAATTCTGGCTGAAATACTTGAAGCGATTTTGATCGAAGAAGACATTTCCTGGTTGGAGCCATAGATTTCTTGGCTATTCCCGAGAAAAAGTTGGAGGAAGGTTTGCTGGCTTGTATCTAGAATTATATCCTCAATCCCAATTCCGATACGAAAGTCAGTCCCTGGGTCCCCATTAGGGATATCCAATATCTTTTTTTAAAAAAACAATCGCGACCAGTGACCGGAGATCGATATCAGTCTCGTTGAAAAACAAAGAGCGAGTCTGGGTTCATTCAGGTTCGTCGAGTTTTCGAGAGACTCTCTTCGACAAAGAACCACAAATAATATAGCTGGATATATTCATTGCCTGAGGACAGCAATAGCGAATCGCGAGAATTTTCTACTCCTTTCAAGCGATAGGGATTATCTCTTAAGTTGAAAGGCTCGAATGTTCCATTGGATGGGGAAGAAGGAGAGGCTTTCGACTTTGCATCAAGAGAGAGGAGGGGTGGATTCTGCGGTGGCACTCTTTCAAAATGGATACCAAACCAACCACGTACAGCCACGATGCTCCCAAACCAACCACCCACGAGAATACCAAACTACGTGGAAGATTATCTCCAACCGTTTAACAGAGCCATTCTGTAAAACGCAGCTTTTCAAGCACACGCTTCTAGATATTGCTTCGAACGAACTCTCCAATTGTTTTTAAAATAGCCAAGCGGCTATCGAGGAATGAGTTGTGAGGCAATATAACCTACTGTTCATTTTGAGTTTTCAAATTAAATTGCTTGCTGAACTAAAATAAATATATGAGATTTTTCTGGGATTTATAGATTACCAGCAGAAATTTACTCGGCGTTGTTCGGGATTTTAAGAGATTTAATGTGGCTTTAAAGAATTTCATGGGATTTTAAGGGGTTTTATTTGATTTTAAGATATTTCAAAAAATTTGAAAGCGAGTTTTCAACTACTTTGTAGATTTTGATACCCTCAGCGTATTTCAATAACAGCTCTCAATTTACTGTACTTCAAAACGTCGATTTTTATGCAAACTAAACTTTACGTAACTTTATTCAATACCGCAGGCTTTTTCCAATCAGAAACCTTTGAAAATCATTTTGAGGCATATTCACATGAATGAATTTTTATCCAGGAAAGTTAATCAAAACAGAAATATGGAACATAAGATTGAAATATATCGAAAAAATTTTTATTTCAACTTTCATGCGTTTCTGCTAACGAAGGAAATTGTTTTAAAGTGCTCTAATTAATTATTGCAATAGAGTAAAATAAATTTGCTGTATGAACTCTCTTGTACTTAGTATAATTTTCACTAATTAATGGAGCAGGAAATTATTAAATACTTTAGAGGTAAACCGAGCATCTAAATTTAAGATTTTCCGCAGATTTTCAATAATCTTAAGAAGCTTATTTTGCGAGGAATAATTATCTTCATTAAAGAAGACATTTTTGACGAGACTTATTACTCTTATTAATTTTATTCTAGAATAAAATAGTTTCTTCATAAATCTCGGCAATTTCATACATAGGTTCATAAACAAGTAGCTATTCAAAGGCAGATAATTATTAATGGTGTAAATTTTGATTGATTTTCAGGTCGATCTGAGGCACCTTTTGCAAACAGAAGACTCGAACCACATAGACGTAGGAATCGACTTGACGGATTACTACATCTCCGTCGAGTGGGATATATTACGGGTGCCTGCTGTACGCAACGAGAAGTTTTACGTATGCTGCGAGGAGCCGTACCCGGATGTCATGTTTCGCATTACACTGCGCCGGAAGACCCTTTTCTACACAGTGAATCTGATAATACCCTGTGTGGGCATATCGTTCCTTTCGGTGTTAGTGTTTTATTTACCGAGTGACAGTGGTGAAAAAGTCTCCCTTTCCATTTCTATACTCCTCTCACTTACCGTGTTCTTCCTCCTCCTTGTGGAGATCATACCATCCACTTCGTTGACAGTTCCACTTCTAGGTAAATACCTCCTTTTCACAATGGTCTTAGTGACGTTATCAGTGGTGGTGACGATAGCAGTGCTCAATGTGAATTTTCGCTCGCCAGTGACACACAAAATGTCCAAGTGGGTGCGCGTTGTTTTCATTGAAGTGATGCCAAAATTTCTGCTTATCGAAAGGCCGAAAAAGGCGAACGGCGATGACAGCGACGAGGAGGTGGATGTCGATGGAAAACCGCCCGAGATCATACTCACCGATGCGTTCCATGTACAAGAGACTGATAAATATGATACTTACTGCGGAAAGAGGTACAGCGAGGAGTTTGAAATGCCGGGTTTGCCTCCTTCCGTTGCGATCAGCAACATCGGACCTTACGACGAATCCCTGCCGGCTTTACCATTGCCTGGTGCCGATGACGATTTATTCGGTCCATCCAGTCCTGGTTATGTTCACGAGGACGTCAGTCCTACGTTCGAAAAGCCGTTGCTCAGGGAGGTCGAGAAGACGGTCGACGATGCCAGGTTCATTGCTCAACACTCGAAGAATAAGGACAAATTCGATAGCGTGAGTCAATCAATTTTTCCCTTAGTAGTTTTCTAATTTCATCTTTCAGTGCTCTTGGTAATACTTTTAGGAAACATCAAAATTTAAATTATTTATTCAAGTGAATTCGGATTTTAGAACAACATTGATAACAAAAACCTTGCTGAATTTTGATTTATCCATACTATAAACTTTAATGGTTTGCAGAAAATTCTCTGCCAAAAAAGCTTTCACCAATCTATACCGAGTTGAAATAAGTAAGAAAGATTTCCAAGGATCTCGAAGGATTATAAAGAATTTTAAGTTATTCGATGAGATTTTAATGGTTTTAGTTGATTTTTAAAGATAATCGTAATTTGTCGGGGCATTTAGAGAATTGCAAATAATTTCGAGGAATTGTAAAATATTTCGTGGAGCTTCCCGAGATTTCATAGAATTTTAAAGGATTTTAAAGGTTGTCCTGAAATTTAAAGGAATTTCAAGAGGAGTGTAAGAATTTTGAAAAATTTTTAAGAATTTTAAGGTCTTTTGACGAGTTTTAAAGTGTTTTTAGGGGATTTTAAAGTTCCTCATGAAATTTTACAGTATTTCAAAAGATTCTTATAACTTTAAAGATATTTTGCGGAATTTTAAATAATGAAAAGGTGTTTGTCGTCAAATTTTAAGGGTTGTCATGAAATTTTAAGAGATTTTGAGCAAAACTACTTTAATAATATCTTAAAATTTTGTGAATTAGCTCGCAATATACAGCTTGAAAATTTTAATTAAAACTGAGTTCAAATTTCTGTGACACTCGTAATTATTTTGCTCTTATGTCCTTGGTTTCATAACTATAAAGTAATATACTTAATATTTTAATCTTTTGGTCGTTAAATAACAAAATTGGATAAGGGCTGTCCGTATGAAAGTAATTTACATAAACGTGTGGTTAGCAAAACCCGCGTAATGTTAAATTTAAATAACACACCTATAAAAAACGCTTAACGGCTTTTGTAGATGTTTCACATACCTCAACATCATTATTTAAATTATTAACTGCCTGACAAATTCTTGCAAAAGCATTACGGTACCTTAAAATGATTAAATAAGGTGACATATAAGAAGAAAGCAAATTCTTCAAATGTTTAATGTTATTTAACTGATCCATCCCAGCCCTCATTTTCCGTTAAAAATTTTAATTAAACTGAAGAATTTGTTGTGTTTTTTTATTTTAAACCTGAATTCAAGTTAATATCAATGCATTTTTAATTAGAATTAAAAAAATGTGCATTCCTCTTTATTAAAAACTGAATACATCTACATAAACTCTAGTTGCCTTATTTACGGTCGTAAATATAAATGAGGAAATTAAATGTACTTCCCTTATCATCGCAGTAACTCATTAAAACTAATGTCCAATAGTTTCAATTGTGATTCTACATTTACAAAGCCTTTTACTTCTCGCAATTAATTAAATTAACAATCATGTTGACAAATAAGAGTAGACTTCAATTTTTCCTTGAATTAATTTTCAGAAATTAATTTTCATCTATAATATATGCGAGTTTTCGTTTTTTTTTTTTTAATTATGCCTCTTCAAGATTTAATTAAAAATGCCTTCTTGAGAAATTGTTGATCTCAGTAATTAATTTTTCCTAATTAATTCATCTGATTAAATAAATCTCTTTCGTGCTGGAAATTTTCACTTCTTATATAAGATTGAAATTTCTTTTATTCATTTCAGTTCTTTTAAACTAAAATTCTTAATTACCGACGAAGAGTAAAGGATCATCTCGATAGTTTTTCAACTTTCCACATTATCAGCGTTCACAAATTACTTTCCACTGAATACATACCAAACTGATTTTGCATTGTTTGCGAATTTGCGTACGCGGAATATGGAGTAGAATTGGTAATTGGATTGTTCGCGCAATCAAGCACGGTGAACCTATTTTGTTTCTCTTACGCTGAATATTCAAAACAATACTTACTCTAGCAAGCAACATGTTAATTCCCATTCATATTGCTTCTTCTACAAAAATGTTCCTATTCTAAAAAGATTATACACATCGAATTTCGGAATATCTTGAAATGCGTGGACTGATTCCTTATTGGTCAATACGCCAATACAGGCGACGCGGGAAAATTAAAAAAAAATAGGAATCATTTCCATGCGCTAGAGCGCGCGTTCGGGCTCGTAAGATAAAAAGAAAGATTAACGCTCTGAAAGTTTACTCTGCTCTCTTCCGCAAGAAGAAGTTTGTAGATCGTAATAAAATTGTAAACGTGATCAGTGAATTGCTAAGAATATTACAAAGAAGAGGGTACATTATAAAAACTAAAGGAAGAAACAGAAAAAACTGCAGTATAATCCGCTCATAGTAGATTTTTTAATCACTAAATTACGCGCTTTTGTCAATATTTTATGCTTATGATCATTTTTAATAATAATTTGATTAATGTATAAAATTGATTTGACAATACATAATTTGATTTTATTCTCAGAAAAAATCTTGTTATAAAAACTGCTTCTGTAAATTGAAAGTCTCGAAGTGAGTGTGTAATTTTAATGATATAAAATTAATTCTAAAATATTTCGAAAAATTTCAAAAAATTTCAATATATTTCAAAGAATTCAGAATATTTTCAATCATTCGCAAAGGATTTCAAAAGATTTTACGGAAATCAATGGATTTCAAGAAATTTAAAGATTTTAAGAAATTCAAAACAATTTCAAAGTATTTCTTTAAAAGCTCAAAACTTCTTGATATTTTCATTAAGTTTTGAGCTTTTTCAGCTTTTTCAAAACTTTGAGTAATTTCAAGGGATTTTAATACTTTTGCAGGATTTCAGCAAATTTTATAAAAGATTTCTCAAGAGATTTAAAGAAATTACAAAATGTTTACAATCTCAACTTCTTTTTTCTTCTCAAATTTCTCTTTTAAATAACATTTATAAATGTAATTATTCATATAAAAATTTATTAAATTTTTTAATACCCCCAATTTAATAAAAATAAATAATAAATTAAAATAATTATTCATTAAATTTAAAATAAATTTTATAAAGTTCTATAGGGTCTTATCGTCTAATAATTACATTTAAGATTTTTTACTTAAAAATAAATTTTTATTTTTATTAAAATTAATAAAGTTAATATTTTATTAAACATTTCATTCTAGTCTTAAATTAAAAGACAAATTATTATGCTACCTTTGTACAGTTAAAAATTACCGCAACTATTTAAATTTAATTCATTGAGCAGATTAGACTTATTATTTATAAATAAAAAGACATGTTTTTAATAAACAGGTAAATATTTAAATTTGCTTAATTTATTAATGTTATATATAATTTTAATAATTTAATTACTATTAAATTTACTAATTTTATCATTAATATTAAATAAAAATATATTTTAAATTATATTTGAATAAAAATATTAAAAATTTAATTTTAAATTATTTAAAAGATTTTATTTATAAATAATTATAAATTTTTTAAAAATTAAAATTTTTAATTATATTTTAAATGATTTAAAAAAAAAATAAAATTTTATAATATTAATTTTAAAGTTTATCCTACAAAATTTTTTAATTAATCATT
>CAJFCP010000059.1:2652321-2666896 GCA_904066005.1 Synergus itoensis | reverse complement strand
TAATAATAATAATAATAATAATAATAATAATAATAATAATAATAATAATAACGATAATACCTGTAATTATAAATGTAACAAAAATAATAAGGAATGCTAATAATTATTATAATTATAATAATACTAACTACTACACAATAAATCACTTATTACTCGTAAATAAACGTGATAATTGACGACGACAATGACGAGGACGAGAACGACGAAACCGATAACGATGATGAAGGTGCATATACAGTATACACACACATATATATATATACACACACATGTTGTTGTTGACAATTTGCGACGTATAATCAGTCGATTAACCGGTCCGGTTGATAATCGATTGCACGACGTTACCGAAGCATGTTTGTGTGCCACGTGGAGAGGCGTCGTTTTTAGGACCCGTCCGACCCCTTTCGTCACAGAAAGCCCAATCAATCACGCGTCTTCCCAACGACTCCCATACCGCGAAGATAATGCGGTTAGTTATCGAAAATGCAGATTTGTCGATCGAATTCCGTAGAAACTTTAATACGCACGCTCGCGTCCCAACACCTCTCTCTTCCAATCATAGGTCTTGGTCCCTTTCTCGCTTTCGAAGAGCAACTTTCCACTAATAGAATTTGTTAAGTTTCCAATTTATGGCTGTTAAATTCGAATTCCGAGTTTAATCTTGAGTCCCAGACCCTATTATTTTATTAGAAGAATGAGGTGCAAGTTAGAACCTTCATGTAATAGTTGATCTAGATAGATAGAATAGATCTAATCGCAAACTTCTGGTACATTACACACAAAAAATAGGGTTTCAATACTGTTACGGTTCATTTTTTTACACGTTCATTTTCAACTCTCATTTCACTCTCTCTTTCAACTCTCAGTTCTGGTTCAAAATGAAACTCTAATTTTTACTGTATTCGTTTACCTTCATCCATCAATTTTGTTCGAGTGACTCTTTATATTTTATGATTTCATCTTTTGTAAACAAATTAATGCAAATAAACATTCATAAAGTTCCATGAAGAATCAAAAATTAGGTTTCGACTGTGCGTAAGGTTTACTTCTAGCATATATTGTCTCTAATGCAATACATTTACGTGATGATGACCCATATATCACTGCAAAAATTTTCAGCTTCGAAATGCTTCAAAGATGATTGAAACTCAGTAAAGCGTCTATCAAATAAGGAAAAAGTCACCTTGGCTTGACCCATTTTTTATGCTCTTACATTTTTATACCAAAGGAAAGGCGTAAAAAATGGTAATAAGGCTTTACGGGTAAATCGATATTCTCAGTGTTACAAGAAATCTTCTGGATTACTGAATAAAAGGTGATTTCCATTCTAGAATAGGAAATTAGATAACTTAAAACCATTTGAAATGAAACGCCTTCATTTTCTAGGAGAGATTCTTTAAATCAAATTATTGGATTGCAATTATTACGACTATTTTACATTATTTAAACAATTTGACACAATTTTATTTAAAAGAAAGAGAAGTACGCCTTACGTAATACGTACATATTGTGTAAATACCATTTTCGCGCTCTTAGCGGTCTAAATTTAAAGAAAAAAAAACCAAGCAGCCTGAAGCACGTAATTTAAGTAAAATTGACTAAAGATTAACTAGATTAAGTAAAAGTAAGTTCCGATCTCGTGTCCCTCGTGACTATCGATTAATGCAATTAGGCAATTTTTTCCCCCCTAGGAATAACTATCAACGCGTAATTTCCAACTCCTTCCATGTTCAGAACGAATTCGATTCGGTAGATGAACAACATTCTTCACTTTTCTTTCTGCCTTTCCTTGGCTCTATTATTCACGATCGACTCGAAAATGGATTATTTTAGCGTTCATGGTAAGGAGCTTAGTTTTTGGTCTCAGCTTATTAGGACAAGGGGGTGCGCAAACGTTTTATTGACACCAAATTGGTTCCCAAGGTTTTAAAGTAAGAAGGCGTCTTTTCATATCTCTCGTTCAAGCAGCTGAAAATTTCATACTTTCCTTAATTTTTTGGAAAGTGACATTACTCATTTTCAATTCAACTTTCAAAACGAAAATAGTTTCTTATGCTGAGCAGCTTTTAATTTATATTAAATTATTATCAAACAGTTAAGATAGATCGAGGATACATGCATCAAGTTTGATTAAAATCTACGCGTACTGTCTTCCTATGTACTGTCTTGCCTATGAATTCCCAATTTCTAATCTAAGATGATTATAACTATTAGAGTGTCAGAAAAGGTATGAATCAAGCGATCGAGTGAATCGTGTGCAATTAAGCAATTTAATGTATATTAACAATTTAAGACGTAAATATTTGTAAGTAATTAGCTAGATATCTCCGATTGTAATCCCTCCTCGAATAAGGTCAGTGATCGTTTTCAGTTGTGGGGTTGCAATCGCAAATGCTCAATAAAATCGTCGGAGGCTCAAGTTTCAAGGAGCTTTTCTGACAGGACGATTTCGGGGTGATCCGACACGGGATTGGCATTTTCGACTTCGTAATAACTCACTTTTTTAAGGGTACAAGTACTGCACTTTATCAAATTTAACCGTCCATACTAGAAAATTTCTAAGGGAAAAGTGCACTGTTCATAATAAATCAATTGAAAATTCAATGACTCATGTTGATTCCGAGATCCATGTGTAAGGATTAAAACTCTTTTATAGAGAATCAAATTCATCTGCACTGAAGGTCAGCAATAAAGGTCATTCCAAATAAGCAGGATTTTAAAAATCTTTTGTAATCCGTCGAAATTTTTTAAATCCATTATGGAATAAATTGATGATCCCTTTGATTATTAAATCTAAAAATTTCAAATATTTTATCAAGTAATTATTATCATTATACTCTGGATTCAACAGGAGTTTATATAATTTGGTTTTTCTTTACTAAGTCAAGTTTCTAAACCATTGAGATTCACCCTCAATAAATGACATATATCCTGCAACTTATTAAAACACCTTTTATTCGTGCTTTTTACAGTGAGTTTAATACGAGGTTGAATTAATCCCATTCCGCTCAGGTTTTTAGGACACCCGCGAATCATCGACTAATCCGAATCCCATCGAAATTTATAAAGCGAAGTGATTTTATTTCATTTGTTACAGCTTTCGTCTAAATGCTATCACTAAAATGAAATCCAGGTGCTAGTCGTTAAAAATCCAAAATAGGATCCGGATTGAGTCCTCGATCGCGAACACGATTCCACTTCCACGTTGGCACACATGCAAAAACTTCTTGTTAAAATAAACACGAGATTGTTATTAAAGTTATTAGTCAGGCGCGCGCGAGTAATACACAATACATTAAAATGACGCTAATTATTGTTATTTTATTATAAAACCACCAAGAGACCAGAGAGAAAGAAAACCAGAAGAAAAAAGAATTTTTCAATGAATATTACGTGCACTCAAATATAAACTTACTAATATTACTGAGTTAATTTATATTACATAATATTACCAAGTTAGGATACTTTTGAAATCCTTAAGGGCATGTGGTAATTACCGTAAGAGCAAATATATAGTTTCGCTAACTTTACGTTTGCAATAATAAATATTTTTCAGTAAAAATAGGCCATTTACCTCTGTTTCATACAGAAGAAGGTAAGTGGCCTAATTTTATTAAAAATATTTTTATTGCCAATGTAAAGTTAGCAAAACTAAATTTGCTCTTATGGGAAGTAACATATGTTTTTAAAGAGCCAAGTAATCGACCAATCCAATTAAATTTTGGATGGGAATATCGATACTTAATTTATAAAATGTAAAAAAAATATTTCCATGTCTTCCTGAAAATTCCCTACAAAGTAAGACTTTCTTTCAGAATTGCAGTGCATCAAGGAGGGTGTTCAAATCTGTCCGAAAGTCTCGAAGTTTCATAAAAAGTATCGCTTAACTATCGAATCTGATGAATTTAAAAATTTCTTAAACTGGACAATGAAATAAATATCCAACTCCCAAAGAGAGAAACAAGTTTTTACACTTAAAGAATTGAAGCTGCATTTTGAAGAACCGAAAGTAGTAGACTTTTTACATTGAGTGTATTTTTAGACACACTTAAATTTAAAGGTAAAGAACTTAAATACTTTTAACACTTTTTACATAAGAAATAATCATCTTATGCTTGTTAATTGAAAAATCTGAATTACTGGACATCCTCCTTTCTTTAATTTACAAAAAAATCGAATTAAAAACGGAAATGATTTAGATAGAAATAGCCAAATACAACCAAGATCAAGCGAATAACGTCGTACTAAAAAATGTCAATGAGAGAATTGCGAATATCTAAGAAGTATTTATCATCAAGAATATTGTTTGATTTAGAACTTATTTTTGGCTAAGACTTTTATTCTTTCCTTACATTTTTCGATAAACATTTATTCGCCGATAAATAAGTCGGCGATTTATTCAACGAACAAAATCACGTTAAGCTCTCTTCGATGCAACAGACTTTTATAAATCCCTGCTTTTATCAAAATGATAAAACTTTTGTACACTCCAACTGTTTTCGTAAGATAATCGAGTCAAAAGGGAATGTATGGGTACAGAATATGTGACGGAAAGTGTGTTTGGAAATGAATATTGGTCATGAAAGACAGAAAGTGAAATATTTATACTTAAACATTTATGCGATCTCTTCTCCCAAACTTTTTTTTCACATGAGTTTCCTTCAGCGAATCAGAATTGAAACTTTTGACGCTCAAAATTCGAAATTAGGGAGTCGCCAGTTACACGGAAATACTAGACAACACAAATGAACCTTTGTTTACTCAGTTGAGTACATAATAAAATCAAGCTTTGATGCGCGTTGTCGAAAGAGTTCAAAGCTATGTGAAAAGCCAACTAGCGAGTAAACATGAAATTTGTTCAGTTAAATGTTTTCCTTTTGTGCATCACGAAGTTCTGTGGATTATGGCAGTAAATATTAATTTATTTTATTTATTCTTTATGTTTAACATTT
Organism: Synergus itoensis; assembly: GCA_904066005.1. Lineage (NCBI taxonomy): Eukaryota > Metazoa > Arthropoda > Insecta > Hymenoptera > Cynipidae > Synergus > Synergus itoensis. The sequence continues at coordinate 2,661,944 of CAJFCP010000059.1, read as the reverse complement.
ATTAATTGGAGGGATATTTAATTTTGCAAATTTTGAAATTTTAACATTTCCTGCTCGAAATAAACAAACTATAAAAAGAAAATATATAAAGTCTAAACAGACTGTATAAAGAGAAAATAAAATTAAGAGAACTTTAGCAATCATTGAAAAACAGGTGGTCCGGAAAGTTTTGCACGGCAGTGTATAAATCGAATCGTTTAGCCTGCGGTGCTTGGAAAGTAAACATTATGTTAACTTACAGCTTACACTCTTGTAATTGGAAAGCTCTTGAAAATTGAAAAACCTGAAAATTGAATGTGGAATTTTAAAAGATTCGGATTAATTTCTCAAATCTATTTTAACTTTAACTTCAATTTACAACGTCAATTTAATTTTTCCTGATTGAAGTAACGAAAGTTACAAATATAATTAAGGAGTTCAAAAAGCGAATGAAAGCAATAAATATTACAACTGAGTCTCGTTTGCATGTGATTCAATTTACTCTGTTTAATTTGCAAAAAAGAAGAGTATTATGGAACCTCGAAATGAGAAAAAGTCTCAGCTTCACTTTTATTCTAGAATAGAATTGAGAATGAGGTGGACAATGAGAAGGCATATTAATAACCAGTGTTAAATACGTGTAATGCACATACTCTAAGTACGCTTTGACAACACAAGTGAAAAGAAGAGAGACAAACGAATGAAAGGACTAGAGTAAAGAAAGAATATAAACTCAGCCGCTAGAACAGGTACAAACTTGACCAACAAACTTCAGTTGCGCAAAGTGGATACAGTGATGCTGTATAGTAAGCGAGAAAACAAACTTGTGTCCTGTATGTTGGAATCTAAATAGGAGATAAACTGAAAAATGAAAAGATTAAAATTAAAATGGAAGTGACATAATTTAAACTCCGAAGACGACTTCCAGAAAAAAGGTTTCTTAGAATAAAAGCTAAATTGATAAATGCTCGATTGATTCTAAAGTTAATTAATAAAAACTGGAGGAAATTATTTATCTAAATTGAACGGGACATCTTTTTTCCGCGAAACCAGAATCACGAATGTGAAAAAATATCGAAAAAATAAATCCCGAATTTTTGGGAATTATATTTTCAGTATTTTTAATTGGAAAAGAGATTTGAAAAAAATAAGGTGAGAAAAGAGGGTGCGAAAGTTTGAAGAGTGTTTTAGACTCAAAAAAATTTTCTTTGATACTCAAAAAGATTTTTCTGAGAGAAGAGAATTATTTATGAGGATGATAATAATAATCAATGATACTAATAATAGTAGCGGTAGCGATATTATTAATATTGATAACAGCTATTATTAGTTTATGTAAAACTGATAGTATTGTTAAGACAATCAGACTCTTATTGCTCTCGCAACCTTCAATGGTTGGAAAATGCCTCCAAGGCTTGCCATTTCCTTAATTTTATTTTTATTTCTACCCTTATATCTTCCCCCTATATAGGAGTTTTTTTACCCCTTATATTTTTTCCTGAAGTCCTTAAATGCTACAAGCTTTCTCTCCTGGTATACTCGCCCAAGAAGCAACTAAATAAAAAAGAAAATAAAAGAAATGAAGTGAACACATTAAAGAGGGAGGGTTATTTCTTTCGTACAGCTTGTTTTTTTTACAGTAGACAAGATCGACATTGTATTTCAGTCACTCTCGTGTGAATTTTCGAGTGGGTAAAAAAAGAAGTTTTTTCAATAAGGAAAGTTGGAGAGAAAATATTAAGTGAAAGAAAATATTAATATAGAGAGAGTGTCATTTTATTCTCGCAGAGGGATTTACATGTATTAGATCTTTGAAATGAAAGAGTGATATTAGTGAAAGACAAGCCAAGCGGGAATGACTTCTCGACACATTTCGATCAAGAAACTTTCATGTCAGAAATGTTCATATGAAAAGTTTTATGTAATATTGATTTTTATCCTTATGTCGTTCTCGAGTGAGAGTTTTAGTGAAAATAAATCTTCAGTTTATTGATCTCGGTATTGGAATTCGTCTGAAAAAAAAGAAAAAATGTGAGAGAAGATCTTTAGGTTGATTTATTATTTATCTATCTATTTATCTTAATATAGGTTTTTGTTCAGTTCTTGATCTTCGGATTTAAAACACAAAATTCAACACAAATATGTTCTTTTCTTTATCAACACATTTCAGCAGACAAAATGGTTGTATTTTATTAAATCTTTGACGCCCTTCGGTTTCAAAAAATTCTATTTCACAAGAGTGCTCCGAGTGATAAATGAAGTTACAACAGGAAAAGAATTTCACCAGAATCCCAACCCGTGATAAACACACACATACACACGATGTACGAGCGTTTTGTTATCCTGTAATTTAGAAAACATTGTAAGGATGCAACGTATCGAATCTACAGTTAAATGTTTATGATAAAATTACGGGTAATTAAGAAATTCTAGACTTTTTCTAACTAATCGGTCGTAACGGCGGACTTGTGCCAATCCTTTAGACTTATGATATTATAAAAATGAGAAAAAAGCTGTTATCCTATTAAGTCGGCTTGAATATTATATTTGATTAATATGTACGCATTTGGAGAGCGAAATAATTGCCAAAGAGAGAGTTGCTACTTGCTTATGTGTGTTTGCAAAACAGGGATAAACCAGCGAGAGTATACATGTATTTGTATGTATGTTTGTATGTGTATGCGAGAGAAAAAGTTTTCAAACTAGGGAGAAAGTACGGAAACACATTTAAATAATTGTCGTACGTGCTTTTTGAAACCTCACTGCGACGATTCCAAGAAAAAATCGAATTATGAATTCCTAATGGAGAATTTTATTTCTGTGATTTGCTTATTTGAAATTGTAACTACTGATTACAAATCAGATAGCGATTTATTGAATATTGAAAATGCCATCTTTTGTAATTATAAATTGTTAAATCTATGAATAAAATTAAAAATTAGTTATTGTCTAAGTTATAGTTTAAATGAAAAATCGACGCGAAAAAAAAGAAGATCCGAATAATATCGACAAATTTTAAGTTTCTTGACGATTTCGGTGATAAACGTTAGATGAACGAGTTTGGTAAGGACGAAAGAGAAGACTCTTTTTTTTATCATGCTTCTCTCTCATCTAAAACCACGTCCACTGAAACAACGGAATTGCTCAAAAAAATCGTACGTTCGCTCATTATAAAGTCAGCCTTGCGTTCTTCGAAACTTTATCATCGGAAGTCAGGTTCAATTGCCTAGATAGAAAAAAACCACGTCTTCGTTTAAAGTGAATAATAAAGTGTCGACGTTATCGAATTAAATTTAAAGAGACAATGTACACTTTTTGAAAATAAAAGGGACATACTGTGCCAGGAGATTGTGTCTCTTTAAAGTTTTAAAAAACATCGTAACACTGCACTAGTCTTTTTGTAAAGTCAGATAAAAACGGATGATAACACATGGAAGAAGAAGAAGAAAAACGACAGAAGCGTTGATAAAGATGTTACCAATTTTTACCGTAGTTTTTGCACTTGTGAGAAACTCTGTTCTTTTGCCATCTAGTGGTGGAGGGACGAAACTTGGTAAATACTGTATTGTAAAAGTTCTTTTGTATAAATTCTTTTGTAAAATAATGTTAAGCCAACGTTTGTCAGGCGATTTCTAATCGTTTTTCTTTTTCGAAGTGTAATCTGTTTTTATGACTTTAGTGACGAGGCATAATGAAACAACAACCGCTCCTCTCACTCGGTCGTATTGTTTTTTAGAATGACATTGAATGAATATATCTCAACTTACACGAAAAAAGTCGCGTGAACTAACATGGATGCGGAGGACTCGATTTATTGTAATAATAACGATTCGTATAAATACTTCCGATAATGTAATTGTTATCGTGATCAGTGTAAAAAATCCGAGCGTCGAGTTGTCAGTGTTGTCAAAACAGCGATCCTGATTTGGAAGCCTGGTTATTCCCGATCGCCATAATCAAACTCCTCCGTTTTATTATCGGTAGTGATTTGTATTACTGTTGCGCGTCGATGACAATTGATTCGCTGATAAGGAACGATATATTATTACTTATACATATGTACATACAACAGATAATATCTGGCGGTGACGCGAGTCCGCGGATATGCATTATACATAGTATATACGTATATTTGTCTTTTATTATCGAATAAGGTTTTTTTATGTATTATCGATAACATTGTCATGATGATGATTATGATTAATCACGAGTCAGATTGAGGGAATGTAGAAGAGGTGCCATTAAGTAGAAAGGGTCGGAGGCAAAGGGAGGGAAGTGAGAAGTAAAATTGTTTTAAATAAACAACGAATCACCGATAAATTTTGTTTTTAAAGTACTAATCACTTTTATCCGCACATCTCTGAATTTGCTCATTTATCTTCTAGGGGGTCCAATCTAATTTTATTTGAGAGTTAAATCGTTTTTCAATTTTTTAAATCTTTCATCAAATTTAGGTATCACTTTTGCGGGGAATATAAATATCGGGAACAATTATCCCTTAGAATAAGCCCTGTTTCGTTCAATCAATTAGGGGAAAGAGAATGAAGAATGCTTTCGATTTTTGAAAAGTTACTTGAATGCATTTTCCATTCATACGTGTTAACGAAAAGGTTTGAAAAATTGAAAAGCATTTTAGCCTCGGAAGCAAAGACTTTTTTGAACTTTTCTATTGTGTATCTATTTCTATCTGTCTATCTATTTATCTGTCTGTCTGTCCGTCTATCACGAATCCGTATCCGCTCTGTTCGAGCCAAGTGCCACCTACCCACGCCTCCAGTCATCGATCGATCAATTGGTTCACTTTATATACCTATCTATATACTTTATTCCATAGCGTTCCATTCCGAACGAAGCTTTATGGAGCTTGGCGCGAGAAAGCGCGACTCTTGCACAAAATGTCCATCACGCTTCATTTCCTTCTTCTTTCAACGATCTTTCCGTTTGCATTTCTTTCGTCACCGACCAACCAAAACGAGCCAAATCACACACAGTAAAAGGGTGAATAGTATTTTGGGCCATTTATATCCGCGATTCCAAATTCCTTTTTGCCAGAGCGGAAGGTAATATAACGGAAAGAAGATTTTTGGAAAACAGAAAAAAGGAAAGAAAGGGAGAAAGAAAGAAGAGGGAGCGAAAGAAGTGAGAGAGGAGAGAGATTGAAAGAAACGCTATGTGTAAAGTGCAATAACTAAAAGCCATTACTCTAAAACATTATGTATGGATAAATTAAATTAACCTATTTATAAGCTAACATCTACATTCTACACCACTATCAACGTATGTATAAACGATTGAATAAATGACCGGTTAAATTTATTGTTTAAAAAATAATAAAAGTCTCAAAATCTAAAGTACAACACCAATCATCAGAGACACAATGAAAAGCGGGTCACACGCCAATTTCTCACCAAGCCCAAAAGGCTTTCAGGTCGCGATCCTACACATTATTTGCTAAAGAAAAATGTGAAAAGGCGAAAGTTAGTAATCGGTGACATTATCGATTGGTGACGCGTACTCCTACTTTATATCTCTTTCTTCAATTTCTCACATTCATACAGTCTTCTTTAGTATTATTTATATTTCAGGATTCAGACGTATCTCATTTTTTTTTTAATTCCAGGTCTTTTATTTACACTTCATTATAAGTGGTGAAATTTAACAATTTGTTAATAATTTATGCTTATGATAATTTTTAAAAATATTATATTAAAATATCTTAATCTTCAATAATTACATTTTAGTCTCAAAAGCAATCCTGTCATAAAGACTACTTCTATAAATTGGAGTCTCGCGGTGACTGTATAATTTTAAGAATATAAGGTGAATTCAAAAAGATTTAAAAATATTTCAAAAGATTTATCAGAAATTGATAGATTTCAAGAGAAATAACAGATTTTAAAGAATTCAAAAAAATACAAAAGGAATATCAAAAAAAGCTTGACATCTTTTAAAGTAGTAAAGGTCCATGTTTATAGTTAGCCGGCGGAGAGGCAGTAGTAAAGTCCACGATTAGTCAGCCAACATCTTGAAACAGCCACCGTTGATTTTTTCGTAACTTTTTCAGAATCCAGGGAATAGATTCCAAAAATTGTTTTGGAAGATTTAAGAAATCAGTTATTTCAAGTCTTATTTTAATTTTGAATTGCTGTCTCCATTGCGTATCTAAAGGAATTTTCTACTGTTTGAATACGCTCTACGCATTGAAGAATATGGTCTTCAGTAAAAAATGATATACAGTCATCCAAGGAATCTGGATAGGACTTTGAATTTGTTTCAGAGAAATACTACAGCAAATTGCGAGTGAGTATGATTTCTTACCAATTCTACATTTGTTTATGAAATCAGTGGAATAAAAAATAAAAGGGACGTTGAATCTGAAATCTAACTGGTAAGCACTTCTCCATTGAATTTTGAATAACAAACAAGAAGTTCATGTTTTAAACATTTAAAAATTCTGGTATTTATTCATAATAATAAATAGTTCATATACACTTTCGATTTTTCAAATCACTCAATATCCTTACTTTATAACGTTTATTTATCCATTTTTTAAAAGTTATAAATGCATTTTTGAAGGAAAAGTTATATGTCATTGAATTATATTTTGCTGATTTTCCATTATGTCATACGCCATCTCTTAAGATTCTAAAGCATATTACATATTCATTGAATTTATGTACTGCAGACCATTCATCAATGTGACACTTTCAGCGTCAGCTACATTCACGAACAATGTACAAGGTTTGATTTCATGCTCTGAGTTACATAAAGTAATTTGTGATATTCAAAATCGACTTTTAATTAGCTTCTTGTATTAGATAATAATACTAAAGACTAATATAAAATCTTTAGTTTGAAGAAAGTAAAAAACAAAGAAATATATCGTTTTGTATTTACAGGCCCTTACTCTCCCAATCTCAATTAGAAAGAATTTAACTAATTGAATTAGTAGTTTTATAATTGACTTATTAATTTTTCCACTTTTTACTAAGTGAAACAGTAAAACACCTATTACCAAAGTGAATTAGTAAAATAGTATAAGTAACTATGCCATTTAGGACACATTATATAGCTTTCATAATTTATTTAACAGATTTTAGAAAAATTGAGAAAGTTTCCAAGAATTTTGAAGGATTATAAAGAATTTTCAGCTATTCTATGAGATTTTAACGGATTTTAAAATTTCGAGGAATTTAAAAAGATTTCGTGAATTTTATCAAAACAAACTCTTGTGGTTTAAACAAGATTATTTATTTTCTATTACAAATTAGGTCAATTTATCTCAAGGGTTTTCATTTAAGCTTTGCTTCAATTGAAATAGGGGCTCTTGCAGTACAAACAAGAGAAGGATGTTAATTTGACGGTAACCAAGAGTAGTGAAATTGGATTGTGAAATCGGATTGGAGGCAAATAGAGGTAAACGCTTACATTGCGTTTGTGAGGGATTTCTGGAAACGTAGAGGATATTTGGTGTAGCATTCCAACATCGGACGATTCTTTGACATCCCCAAGATCTTGAGTGAAGAACGATAGGAATGTCAGTTGCACTGGTGATATTGCAAAATGGAAATATTACCTTTGCTCTGTACAATGGAAATGCTTCCTTTCCAGAAGAATAAAAAGCTGATATATCCTATACCCCTACAAGTAAAAAAGGAAAATCAAGAATTCTACGAGTGAAAATCGTACTTTGCCAAAGGTGAGTATCGAAAGTGCTGGAGGAAACTCGGTTCAGTGAGGAGACTTAGAGAGGGTTGAATCTCGGTGAAAGGGGTAAAGAAGAGAGTTTCTTATCCGGTGCAGACTAGATAAGGAGACCCTAATCGGAAGGTGAAAAAGAGGAAACGATTTGTAGGAATATTGGGAACAGAAGAGGGTCCCAACCGATACGTACACCATGAAACGTTGCTTCAGGTGATATTGGCATAAAAGAGGTTCATAGATGATGCAAAGACTGCATTGGAAATTCTTTCTCCTAAAGAAATACAAATATATATGAGACTCTGCAGGTGTGTCAAGGATATTGTGCGAATTTCCACAAAATCCAGAGCTATCTATATAGACAACATCCACCAAATATAAAGGCTCTGAAGAGCCGGAGAAGATTCTTCTATTGGAGTGCTGGAATGTCAGGAGAACACTTGAGAATGAAAAACTTGGCGAAAACACGGAGAACGTTTTATTGGGTTAAACCTCAAGAGCATGAAGAGTTTCGGTATCGTCGACGTGCCTCTTCTGATGCTCTTTCGTTTAAAAGAATACCATCATTCATTGAACTGCGTTGTTTACCCTCTTAATCTGAATTAGTAAGAATTTGACAATTCATATATATATATATTTGACTACTGAATTATTCATTTCTCCACTTTCTACTAAATGAAACAGTAAGTTACTTATTTACCAAAGTCAATTAGTAAGCACAACTTACTAATCTATTTAGTAGTTTTACTTACTAATTAAGATTTTAAATCCATTTATCATTTTTTTAGAAACAGAAAGTTGAAAAGGGATAATAATAAATTATCTCTTTTAAATTATAAAATAAAATTTGTTATTTTTCGAAATAGGGATTAAAAAGAGCCATCTAAAGGATTTAAAAATAGAGGAATATAACCAAGAGGTCACACGTGTTCTTAATGGATTCGGTGGCTATTCGCCGACATCTGTCGATTCTGCAATAAACACTCTACTGTACCGACACACTTTATTGAATTCCTCTCAAAGCTTTCGAATGAAGTATTCGACATACAACTTTCCATCTGCGAATGCTTCTAGCCCTTCAGCTTTTCAGTTCATTTTTGATGTCTCTTTCATGAATTTGTAAAATAAATTCCAATAGGAATTTCAATTCATCAAGCAGATTTTTCCCATTTTTAAAACCCAAGCTGGAATTCTTATATTTTCTAATTCGATATGCATTCAAAATACAGAGAAATTAATTCCCAGTAAAACTGAAGTTATACTAACTAATAGTTCTGAACTTGATCTCCTGATAATTCCAAAGATAAAATCTCTGCTTCAAGGCCGTTTCTGTTTTAGACAGTTTCCTAATCGAGTGTCTTTCCTTCATCTGGTTGTTGTTGTTGTAGTTGTTTCACTTTGGCAACCACGATGACAGTTTAGTTTCATTGGGCTGTCGTCATGAGTATTCTCACAAGCCTCAGGCTGATCTTAATGTCGCCTCCACTGCAGAGTCTACTTCTATATTGATAGTTGCGCGCCTCCCACACGTCATCATCAGTTCAATCTTGACATCACCTCGTATGCATGGAGGCAGGCTTCTGCAATCTGCAGAATACACTGAGGCGACATTGATAGCACGCTCGTCGTTCTGAGAGGTCATACACTAGAACCAACCTCGTCGGTTCAATATTCACCTGGTACACATCCCATTACTTGTCTTATTACATGCCAGATTAATGTTACAAGTTGACAATCCACAGCCTCTCTTACAGGATAATCATAACGCAAATATGAATCGCAAATCCAATATATAGAGCTTAAAGGCTCTCAGATTTGTATTAACTGCATATTAAACTACTATAATCACACAAAAAAATATAGGGTTTCAATCTTGTTTCAGTTAATTTGTTTACATTTTCATTTTGAACTTTACCTCTAATTTGTAATGTGCACTAAAAGGG
>CAJFCP010000059.1:2617870-2647321 GCA_904066005.1 Synergus itoensis | reverse complement strand
AAAACTGTTATCCGGAATATTGATTAAAAGTGCATTTCTGCGTATTTTACTCTGAATTCGAAATCCTGCACGTTTTATATTCGATCAAAAAAAGATAAATTTAGCACATCCTCTTTTTGTAATTGAAAAAATAATGAAAGTTTGGATTACGAGTCACAAATCGCGTAATTTATCACCAACAATTTTATATTTAACTGCTGAAATCGGAAACTTCATTACGTTATCAAAACGATCAGAATTTTCATCTGCGATTGATTATCGAATATTCTATTTGGCTCGCCGAAATTCGTGAATTTCAACTACATTTCATTCTTCATATTTTACATCAGTTGAATAAATTTAATATGAGATATAGATGGTGATGAGCGAACGCGAGCTGCTCTGAAATGCTATTGAAATCGAGAGATAAATGATGCAAGATTGAAAAGAACGTGGGCAAATTTAATTGTATCCCTTCGGGCTAATAAATGTGACAACCCAATCATTTCGTTTATATCCTTCAAAATGGTTTTAGAACGAAGTCCTTGATGAATAAGGTAAAACTTTTCTACGCGTTAAATACTTATTGCATCAAGTTTTCCGCGTAATAAACTTTCTACGATGTCTCTTGGGGAAATAACCGAGGATCCTCAACCCCGCGACAGACCCTTCGATCCTCGAGCACGTTTATTTTTGGGAACCTTACGAGAAAGCTATCCTCATCATTTCTTCGACGAGAGTGTTTCCTTTTGGCATAAGTCGCTGGGAAGCTTCACACAGCGAGCGTAGGACGCAAGTTCTTCCATCGAAACCCATTCTGAAACGAAAAGAAACAATTCATAAGTTCTAAGTGTTTTTAGACTGATGGGGGAGTTCAGGAAAACGTAATATCCTCTTTCGGAAAAAATTAATTTAGTTCAAGTATCCTCATTGATTCTTCTGCTCACTTTCCTACGATTATTTTTCATTAACATTTTACATACAAAAATATATAAATAGAGAAAATTAATTAAGTAAAATAAGTTATGATATAATTTAAGCGCTTTGAAAAATTTGAATAGTTGTCTGGAAACTGAATTTCAAATGTTCCAAAATTGATTGAGTGGATTTAAAAAATAAGTATACAAAATAAAACAGAAATATAGGATAATAAATACATCTTTTACATTTATTGGACCATATATATATACGACAGTTGAACTGTCGTAAGTTATTATTGAATTTTTGCATAAAAACTGTCTTATATGCCATATATTTTAATACTAGGACTAGTTAATAATGCTTATCACTATAATACTGTTATTTATGGATGTGATCCCCACATTGGAATGATACTTAAGGCTGACGTAAAGTACCCTCATTCAGCAAGTAGTCTCTTAAGTGGAAGATCCACAACAATAAATATATAAACTATATTTTTTCTTGATTGTAGAAGTTTGACCTTCAAATAATAATAGAAGGACAATACAATGGAATATAAAAAATATAAAAGAATTGAATATTTAGAAATTTAGAGAGTATTCCACATCATGGAAGTGAGATTAAACAAATTTCCAGTTTTCAAACAGCAGATTTCCATGCAAAAATATATACGAACAAATATGAAGGCCGGAAGCTTTTTCCGTTACTAAAATCATTTCGTACAAATCTCGTAGATTGTTTTTCCCTTTGGATTACCAGTCAAATAGACACTTTGTGAAAAAACTAATCCATAATTCTTCAGGCGACTCCAATGATTGATTAAAATAGCACAAATGAAGATGAATTAATACGTTAATTGAATTTCTGTGAAAATATAATTCTCGAGATAATTCTCAGAGATTTTAGAACAAATAATAGAACATAGATATACTTTTGCACGCAATATAGTAATATAGTCTTTCTCACTAATCCTGCTCTTGCGTTCCTATTTCACATTTTGTGGTAAAGGTTAATGGTGACTTTGATCTTGGAAATTCTGGAAAATCAGAGACGTTTCAAGGTAGTCTTTTCTAGCACCTAAATCTTTCGTTTACCTTTTTTCTCGTCATTTACTGCACTAAAAGAATTTGACAACCGGCGACACAAAATCAATATTTTCAGAAGAAAATATAATTGAGGCATTTTTAAGTAGATTTAGCTTTTTCATCAGAATTAGCTATAAATGTCTCACCAATGATCATCTGCTGTGAAAATTTGCACTGCAAAAACATTCGTGTATTATTTAAACAAAAGTAATAAACAATTATTTCTTTTTTTTGTATATAGAGTATTTTAAGTTCGCCTTCTGTTTATCTCGAAGGAGATAAACTTTTGGACGAAACTTTATGCCAAGTTTGAGTGGATGATGATCTGAATTGGTCCCTGGAGAATAATTTAAATTGCGCATGACGCCGGTGTAGAAAAGACTGATCGTGGCAGGCCCTCTTGCCGATTTGAACTTGCCGAAGTTCGGCATTGCTGCGCCAATCCGAGTAAATGTGGCCCATTAATTTAGTTCTTCGAAAATGAATGGGGTTGAATCCTAAGAGAAGGGTAACTACTGTTCTACTGCTAGGACCAGCACGGTATTTGCTCATTCTGAAGCTTAAGCTCTCTCCAAACTGCTACCAAAATCAATAAAACTGTCTTTTGGCTTGAATATTATATTTCAGAAAATCCCCAAAACTTTCCATTTAGGTAATTAAGTCTGCGAAAGTGTCGGTCGTCACTTCTTCGACCACTTCCAGCAACAGTTTGTTGTCTCCCGGTTCCTTGGTTTAATTTATCCTTTCGAAATTAATATTCAAAATGTAAATTCAAAATGGTAAATTTAATGAAATTGCTTTGCGTATATGTTTTCACAGAGCTCTCGGTGAATTTCTGATCCCTTCATCTGACAATTAGGCGCAAGGAGAATTCACTTCTACTTATATTAGTCCGTTATAATGCTGGTCATTGTTTCCTTGAAGGGGGCGTATAAGAAAAATTGCTCGCATCAAAGGAATTGAGGGCTTTTATCTCAAATCACACAAAATATTTCCAAACTTTTACAAATACTATCTGTAGCTGTTACAATATCAGACCATAAAAACTGAATTTATTTGATTTCTTCGTCATTTGCTTAGAGCTCTGAAATCTAAAAGTCTAAAATTAAAAAGTGAGTAGTGGAAAATTTGATTATGTGACTGAACATTTAAAGTGAGTAAAGAGAAAGGACATTTTTGTTGTAACATTATAGCAGAAAGCAATTTTTTAGACGAATGTGAAAGGGGTAGTTTATTCTCATCGACTTATTCCAACATGAACGAGTTGGGAAGTGTTAGTAAGTCTGGAGACTAGTATTGGTAGTACCTAAAAGTGGCATGAATCAGAGGGTGGCGCCTTTGAATGTGATGGTGGGGGCTGTTTCTACACGAGCCTGGCAGACCATTTATCCGTTTGTCGGGCCAACGACCATGGGAAATAGTTTCCTCTGCTCTATTCTAGCCATAACCAGATTTATTTCCGCCGTCGAGGGGTTTGATTATTTTTCTTGGATCTTCGTCTTCTCAAATAAGCTCGCGTTACTTTCCCAGAATTTCCTCCCCCAATGGACCTTGTCTTAAGAGTTCTTTAAAGAACTAAAATATCTTATAACATCTGCTCTATTTGCTTTGATGATATTCAATTCCGAATTGCATTTCATACTGGATTCATTTTCCTTTTTGAACAAATTTGACAAGGAAGAAGAAAAGTGAATACATAAAAGGGAAAGAACAAAGAACTTTACAAAAGAGTTGTAACCAATTATTTGTTTTCACGTGTACTTTGTATGTTTTATTGTTTACTTTTTTGAGTGAAGAAAATTAACAACATTAACAACTCTCATGTTTCAGAAGCTTTATACCTGTAGCGATACTTCTGCGCAATTACTTCTATATAATTGGAATCTTTCAACCTGTCCAATTACAAGCGAGTAACAGGAAGGATCGAGATGCTGATTAAACTTCTAGAGCTCAAATTTACTTTTGACAGGGTCAATTAATCCTAAAAGTAATGAAAATTGAGTAGCAACTACAGAAATAAGCTCAACAATTTTTTTTAGACTATCTTGCAGATATTTTTTTCAAAGAAATTGATCTTTAAATACTTTAAAATTAGTAATTCACTTTGGTAATAGGTGTCTTACTATTTTATTTAGTAGAAAGGGTAGGAATTATTAATTTAATAGTAAAGTATAATGCTATTAATTCAATTAATCAAATTTTTATTAATGCAGATTAAGAGAGTAAGCTAGTTATTATTTAAAACAGAGATTGAAATAAATAAAGTAAATCTTAAGTAAATCTTAATCTTTAAGTAAATCTTAAAGCTGCTAACAAAAATTGAGGACTAAATCTCTCATTTGGTGCGCAAGAGTCGCATTTACTCTTCACTTTAAAAATAATTTAACAGTTTAAATGCGCCCATTGAGAGGTTTAATACAAATTCATCTCTGCAGTACTGCTTTTGCAAGATTGCGTGCTTATTCGAGAATCTAAAGAATCGTAAACGATCAAAGTTGGCCTTTTATTTACAGTAAAAAAAAGTGTCTTGCATTGCCTGAAAGATTAGTTTGATGTCGCTTTTCATTGCTAAATTCGTCAGATCTCAGTGAATTCAAGAACTTTCTGATCCCATTTCAGGAATCTTGATATTCGTAAAACCACGGCAATCACGATCTCTTTAGAGCATTTCCATTGAATCAGTCTTTTAGTGAAATGGTAAATTTTAACCCGAATACTTTATTCTTTTTATTATTTAGATACTTTCAACATTTCTTTTCACAGACAGATCGGGCTGAGATAGGGAAACTCTGGCCTCGATATGATATACATGTTTTAGTTTAAAAATCTGAGTATAGGAATTATACACCATGAAATATTGAAAAATTTTAAAAAATAGTGAAATAATAATGGAACTTACGCATTCATGACGACCTCCAGTTTATTGTAAAGTTCTCTACGATGTCGTCTTTGCAAGTAGTGATAGTTAGCCTTGTAGTAATTTTTCTTATTGGGTAGAATGTAGTAGTTTTCATCATTGTTCCAACTGCCATATTTATCAAGTTTGTTTTTATTTCCCATAGAAATTTTGTTGATTTTCTTGTTTATCTTAAATTTATCTTTCCTAAGCTCCAGAAATGGCTCCAATTCAGGCTTGCTTTCATTGGGCAGATCGTAAGAGATACCCCAATTCAGACCCTCAGTGAAAATATCATCTGGTGTTAATGTGTGTACGGTCATACAGAGTGCTATCTGAACATCATTATTTAATTTTTGATAGATTAGAATTTTATTTTACTATTTAGAATGTCATGTGCGCGCTTTTGTCAATAAATTATTTTCAGATGTTCAGTTAGGACAAACTCTTAAAATCTTATAATTGGTAATAAAAAAATATTTTTAATTTACCGAAAAACTAGAGCCTTCTGGAAAAACGACATAACGTTTTCTTCTGGAGAGTAAGCTTTCTGCGTCACTGTCTACTTGAAGAATGCATAGAGAGAAGCATATTATTAATAAAACTTGAAAATTGATACTAAATACCATCTCGGATCTGAAATTAAATAAAAAATTGTATCAAGTAATAAATTGTTATTTTTCTTCCTTATACATATTAAATATATTTCTATTTCTATTTTATTGCACTATTAACAATAGTGCAATAAAAAAATTAGTATCATATTCGAAAAGTTATTCTATAATATTGAAACTAAAACCACATAGATTGTCTGAATTTATATGCATTTTTGGGAGTAGGAAAATCTTGGCGGCATATTAGAAGAAGTAAATAAGTATGTCACGCATGTCATGGATCGTAAAGAGCCGAAAGATAAACCTCATGAATTTTAGTCCGAAAGGAAATAACAAGAGCAGCTACATGCCCTGCATTCACATTGCTTTTTTCATATCGCATGGAAACCAGGATTTATTAATGGACAGATTGAAGGCCAGGACTACATAGTAGAAGTAGTAAAAACTTTTTCTACCTGAGGCTGATTTATAACTAATAATTCAGTAAGATTTTAATGGTTAAAGAAACATTGCTTGTCTAATAACTCAGCTATTATATACTTTCCAGTTGTAAACAAAAATAGAAAACGTAAACAACAACAGTGAAAAATGCTTCAGTAGTCCACAACTGAATCCTGGATAAATTCCTCTGAAGTTTATAAATTCAGTGCTTGAAAAATAAAATTGAAACAATAAGTTTCCTTCGTGTAGACTTTAGAATGTTAAATGCAAAGAAAATTGAAGATATTTTTCAACCCTGAGGTATTGTCTGATGCTCACACATCAATCTAGTTCTTTCCAATTCTGATGGAAGAATCGTGAGGATTCTGAAGAAGCCGTCGATCCCTTTTCTAGAAAAATCTTATTCTCTGACGTTGCAAAAAGAATATTGTCGCATTCGCTTCTCAGTAAGCGCCTCCGCCGCTTTAAGTCCTGCCGAATCAAAGTCAGCCTTAGTTTTCCTCCAGACATTGGATTGCATTACGGCGAATCTTGAAGACCGTGTATAGCCGGGAGTGATTTTGCGAACAGTGGAAGGTGCAGAAGGTTGGGACTCGTGAGCGAGTTTTATATTGGAACCGCTGAGGTAATCGGTATTGACCGTTAAAACCCAGATGAAACGTGAAAGGAATAAAGCTCCCTTCTTACCCTAGATCTCCAGAGTAAAATATTATTACACACTCTGACTTGATCCACCTGTCGGTAAATTTATCTAGACGGCAATTCTATAACTATGTATACTCTCTAGAGCTAGAAAAGAGCTTTTATCAGCATTGCAGCAATATCAACCTTGAAGTAGATAAATGAGTCTAAACAATCTACTGCAATGTTTTCGATATTAATGTTTCAGGATCTCGAGGGTGACATCTATTTTAAATCTACATTCTGTTTTCCATTTTAAGAGGCTTTTTCCGCATAAATATTTAAGAGATTTTCTGTTTATTGCATCTCCATAAAAATATAATTGACTATAAAAGTGGAACTCTAAAGAATTACAATTTTCTCTCGAGAACGAGAAAGAAGATGACAGTAATAAAGAAGAAGATAGACTTTCGAAAGTGTTCTAATTTACAGTGGATTATTGGGTATACTTATTGATTTTAATTACTCATAATATTAAAATCAGTAAGTTTACAGCGATCCACCCTGTAAATAAACATTTACTTCGTCCTTGTCACTAGATTTGAATTAGTAGCATTTTGTTAATTTAGATTAAACGACTTCGCACTATTTGAATTAGCTACTTTTTCGCGTTGTAGCGATTTCGAATGTCAAAAGTATTTTTTTTCAACCTACCCTATTATGTATTAAGAGTTGTATTTAATATTTACGACAACTTTATATTATCATTTGCAATGTTTATTTGACTTTTCGTTACGAGATGTGATCAGTTGGCTGAGTATCGTGTTATTAGAGAGAGGGCAGACGAGAAACAGGGTAGGTGATTGTACCTCGAGGGTAACAGGGGTAGAAAATGAAAGAGTAAAGTATTTCAGTACCACCACAGTAGATATAAAACTTCCTGCAGAAGACGGAAGATCGATCTCTCTTGGTGGAAATATCTCGTAACTCACTTCAGTAAGCTCTTTAGGAAACAGGAAATTGTTACTTCTTGGTGAAACAGGAGGGAAAATGATCGATAGGTGACTTCGATACCAGGCAATTCTTCATGTTTTGTTGGTACAAATAGACAGAGGATCTAAAACCCGCTTGAGTAAGCTTTGCAATCAACAAAAGCTTAACGAAGAGTTTGGTAAGTGTAGTGATCACGATCAGACAACCCTATATAACCCAGGTGTTATTCCCAAGACAAATCATAATTTCCCACTTTTTGAAATTTCTCTAATTTATTCCATTTATGCCATAATTCGATTAATAATTTTAAAACTCACCCAATATATCATCGAAAATCCTACGTTGAAACTCTACTTGTGCACTGATCGATGAACTAAGAGTGAAACGAGGAACTTCTACTTTTGAAATCTTGGAATGTGTTCATGAAACGCATTCTCAGGTTCATTGGTCAAATGATTAGCAGCTTGAAAGTTCAGTGCACTAAACGTAACGGTCAAAAAGGTGCTAACTCATGGCTCGTGTTTTACTTACTTTTCTTGTTTACACATGAACGCTATTTCCTTCTCTCATTTCTAAAGTTAAATCAACCAAATTCTTGAAAAGAGTAACAATCAGAGCAAAAATAATACAAACAACGGTGTAAGAATTATGATATAAAAATATTAATTGTAAATATATTTTACATTAAATTTTAATAATAAATGTCACTAATCATAAATTATTGAGATTTATGGAAAAGCCTTGCAAGTCGAGAAAAAAAGCTCTCGACGCGAATATTATAACACTTGAAAAGCGTAGATTTATTGACGTTTGCTCGTAAAAGATTAGAAATGTGATCCGGTTTTGAAAATGTATACAATAAGAAAAAACATAAATTAATTATTCACACTCTAGTTCACGCGAATCTTGTACTAGACATGTGTCAGCGCAAACTCGTGTGCCGGACTGTCAGTTAATAGGAAAATGATTGACACACCCATTGGCGAACTCTTGATTCGCATTAACCCTGTTATATCCACTTTTCGTTTCATATCATTCAAACCTGTCGCTGAGTATAATAGAAGCACTTAATTATTGAACAATTAATTACAATTTCTAATAAGATAATATCAGGTAATTTATATTGCAGACTCATTCTCTGATACGAAATATATTATTGAATAAAATTATTTCATGTCCATCAAATTCATATAGCAAACGAAGGCATAAAAGCGCTTTGAATATAGATCGGTCGAAGTTCTGATAAAGTTTACTAAATTAGTGAACTTTCGAAGTGATTTACAAGCAAATATAACCATAGTCATTCTGAAGAAGGTGGTCCAATGTAACTTTATATAATATGATCTGAGTACCTTTTTGGAAATTGCAACACTCTCAATTTTAATTAGTTAACCCTTACTAATTAATAGTAGTTTATTACTTATTCAAATAGTGCTAAGTCGTTTACTAAAAATTAGTAAAAAGTTACTAATTCAATTACAAGGATGAACTAAATTACTAATTCAGTAGTCAAATATAAGACTACTAGTATCCCATCTCTAATCCGGAATTGGTCGATAGTGGTAAAATCCTAATAGTCAACTGGCAAGTTTATATTCCACACAGCATGTTCTCTATTCGACGCGACGCGTCTATATAATCCTTAATAATCGCTCAAGCAAGGATACATCGAGTTGATAACTCAAGTCACTCAAATCGTTAATCTTGTATATTCAAATTCACCTTAATCTACTGAAGAGAATATCATTTAATAAATCACATTACTCTCACAAGTGTAAATAAAACTTTCTTTATTTTGTAGGAAAAAAATAATTTATACATATTTTATCACTTTTATTCTTAGTATATTGTCTTCATTTCTAAGCTTCAATCATGACTGTTGCTGTTGTAATTCAAGAGAAAATTTAGCAGAGAAAAGGGACAAGGGTAAACAAAATCACAATCTTCTTTCGTTTCATGCGCCAAATCATAATCGTCCTTACTTTTTTTCGATCTGATGGGATTACTGAAAAAATACACTTTTCTTATAGTTCCTCCAATTTGTGGCGTAAATTGTAAAAATTTGTAAGATCTTTACCTGAGAATTACTCGCAAAAGGTCTTCGATCAATGATTCTCCAGGGGGGTTTAGAAGTGTCTTAGCCTCACAAATTGTCCTAAGGATACAAGTTTTGCCAGGTAGATTGTAGCTGAAAAAAAAATATCCTCTTTACAGTTTTCATTTTGTTATCGCAGCAATATTGACTAAATTAGTTATAAAGTTTACTTACTTTTCTAACGCCAATTCCAGTGTAGAGTATAATTCTCTACGATGTCGACGATTCTTCCAATAAGGTTTGCGATAATACATTTCTCTCATAGGATATTTTAGTTTCCATTGCTGCTTTTGTTTTGGTTGCTGTTTTGGTTTCAGCTTTGGTTCATCAGCTGCGCTTGGTATTGGCCAAATAACATCGAATTCGTGGAGTTGATTCCATGTAAAACCTTTTATTGGAACAGTTTTCAATGCCGACAATGTCATCTATATAAAAATTAACAAATATGTAAATATGTATATATTATAAAGTTAATGTGTCTAGATATCAGTATTGGTGAATAAATTCACAACTTACCACAAATGCACTTCCTTTTGGAAAGACCAGAGCTCTTTTCTTAATTCTGTGAACCTTTTGTGATCTTGCATCAAAGTTACTAAACTCTGTCTCATTTTGATAGACTTCATATTGCAAAGTAAAATTAAAAATCGAAAAAAGCAGCAAACTTTTGAATATAGTTCTCATATTTATTTCAGGAGACTTCTTTTTGTTGACTTCAAGACATTCCGAATGAACTTAAACTCATCCTAAAATATAGTTTCTCGTAACGGAATTACATCTGTAACAGTGTGACAGCAAATTGAGTGTTTAAAATACCAGTTATCGAGTTACTCTTAATGAAGTACTTGGTCACACGTTATACAAAGTTAGAGGCTCGGTTAGAGACTCGTATATCATTTCGAATTCAACTAGTTATTGCTTTGATTGAAAGGAATGATGATATAATATTGAATTTACATAGTTCCATAATGGACTGGAAGTATATTTGCTACCAAAATGAACATACTTTAATGTAAATTAAAATTATTTTTATTGTCGTTCAAAAGTTTTTATGTACAGTTAATTTATTCATATTTCAACATTTTCTGATGAGTCAGAGTCTTAAAAATTATGACGCGTGATTGATTAATTAATTTTACAAAAGAAACTTCGGAATACTTTTCATATTAAATTTTTTTCTTCAAACATCTTGCTATTGAAAGTATTAAGTTGAAGCTTCAAGGATTAACCATCCATCTGTGCACATAATCAACCATCCTGCTCTACCGATAATAATCTTCAGAAATCTCTTTAAAGTGAGGTAAACCTTCATCTAGTGCTGCTCGCCAATCCCTGGAAATAATACATTTTTATAGAGGTATTAGAGTTCGTAAGAAAATGTTTGAATAGTAATAAGGAAAGTATGTCAATTTTCTAAAAACTAGAATGTCATGCTTCAAATTCTTTTTAAGTTTATTAAAATTCTCTAACATCATTTAAAATCCATTGAAACAAAATATTTTTAATTTACTTGAAAATTTTCTGATTTTTTTTTAAATCCCTTAAAAATCCCATAAAATCATTTAAAATCTCTTGAAATCCTTTAAGATGTTTTGATATATATTTGAAATCTTGTGAAGCAGGTACTCGAAACGAATCACGCAGTCTGCGAAGCAGTTGGCAGCTTTGATCTGGATTCTAAAATACAGACGCATAAAAATCCAACCAATAGTTGAAGAGAGAATGTGACATCAGCTTTCGAGATTGCAAGAATTTATTTTCAATACAATTGCAACCTCTATTATATGATAGGAGGCGATATTCTTTTTTTGTGGTACTAATGGTACGTATGGTAATAATATACAATAATATGTGTATGCATTTGTTCTGAACCATCAAGTTATGCGATGGTTTCCCTAGAGGGACGACACTTTCTATTCTGTAAGACCACATTTGTCGAGATTAGCTTTTGTTCTATGTAGTCGTTCTGGCACTGCACAGTAAACCTAGACCCTTTCAGTATTATGTATATATCTATAGTCATATATATTTTGTGCATACTCGATATATCTGTAGAGAAGCGTCTGTCCTACGAGATAAGCTCTACTATGTTGTGACATTGGTACTTGTCAGTGAACCTAATGTTCTATAAAGGGAAATTTGCTTTAAGATTGTTTCTGATAAGCGCAACTACATTTCAGAACCTCTAAATTAAACAAAATAATTAGAGGATGTAAAATAGTAATAACAGTATAGATTTAATTTATTAATTTAATCTTCCTTTAATAATTAATACTCATTTCTGATAATTATTTTCAATTTTAAAATCTTCTGGTTTACGATCAAGAATCAAGATTTTGCAGAATCTCTCTATATTGATAAAAGACTTCAGCTTGTAGGTATTTACGACGCAATAAAGCTTACAAATTCTATTATATTCACCCATCTGCAACCATTCCTCTATTTTGAAATTTATTGATAAAATCTTTTCTTTTCCTGTGAAGAATTAGTGATCCGTAAATAATAAAAACGTAATATTGTTATTTATAATTTCGCTCTTTTTTTCTGCTTGAGCGAAGTGCAAACGCGAATGCAAGAAGAAAGGAGAAGAAAAAAGGTAAAGGAAACTAAGACTGTTGTAGGTATCCTTTAAGTATTAGTATTTTATCGATTTCAATAGATTGATCGAAATAGTATTTCTATTGTGCACCACTCGTTTGTTCGAAAAAGAGATACCTACCGTCAGGCTAATACTGATTCTGGACACGAAGGAAATGCTTGCTCGCAATCAACTGCTGATTCGTAAGCAGCTTCGTACTCAGTTTTAGGATCTATGTGGTAAGAACCCGTTGGCAACCTAAAATAAAATTATATGCAATGACAACAATTGATGCGTGTTCAAATCCATTTTTTGCACTTAAAATAATGTCTACCCTTCAAGTACCCTACTTACACTCTCTAAAATTGAATCAGTGAAATTTCACTGATTTTCAGTGACTCTTTTCTCACGATTTCATTCAGTGAAAATTCACTGAGAATCAGTGAAAAGTCACTGAGAATCAGTGAAAAGTCACTGAAATTTTCAGTAATCGTCACTAAACTACTGAAAATTTCAGTGACTTTTCACTGATTTCCAGTAGATTTTTCACTGATTAAAATCGTGAGAAAAGAGTCACTGAAAATCAGTGGAATTTGACTGGGAATCAGTGAAATTTCACTGATTCAAGTTTAGAGAGCAGAAACTGTAGTAGGGCCTACTTGGGATCAATTGGGACAATTTCTACCCGGGTATGATTCCAAAATAATCAGTAAAATTCAGAGAAATAATCCCTTATTTTTTTATCTTGTTGATTCAGCTTGAGCCAGTTTTCCCATGATTTTCTGGCGCATGCAAAAAAACCTAGACATTAATTTTCGTGCCGTTCATTACAGTGTTAAGTCCTCTGGAGCGAGAGTAATTCACTGTTGGACGCATACATAAAATATTTAAACTCGGAATTCAAAGTTATGCAAAACTCACGTGAATATGGAGTGTAGGATCTCTTCCATAAAGGATCTTTTCCCAACTTTAGAGCTGTTTCGTTTCCCAGCGTTACAAAGGGCCTTTAATACGCAAGCCTTGCCGTCCTTGCCTTGTCTATGAGAAGGAACATCATTTATTAACCCGTTGCTAATTAGTGTTGTTGCTATGAACTACGCTTGCCGATAATTCCAATTATGTTCAGCAATGGCAAAGTTTGTAATAATTTCTATATCCTAGAGTGAATATGTAGCTTCTTGTAACATGAGTAGAGCATCTATATTACCTAACTACTTACTATCTCACTGCTTAGGAAAGGGAAATCGTAGCAATTACTGAATGACTACAGGCCAATTAGATCTGGCACTCTAACCCATTCGATTGTTCGCTTCAGGTCACATCGATCTTAAATTTTTATTTGCTGACCAAGAAATAAATTTGGTTTCTGATTGCTGTTTGTTTCATGTTTTCTTTTTGTCATTTACTGTTACTCTTTTGGAATTTACTCTCTCAATCTGAATTATTAGTTAAATCTTACTAATTAATAGTAGTTTCTTACTAATTCAAATAGTACGAAGTTGTTTACCATATATTAGTAAAAAGTTATTATGTAATTCAGTTGGTAACAAAGACGAACTAAATTAATTAGTACTAATTTAGATTCATAAAATAGCTTTATCGATATTTTTATACGATCATTAAAAAACAACTTTTGTTTGCAAAATTATCTATCTGAAAAAAGTGTATAATTTTATAACTGAGAGAAAATGTTCAATTATTTAAGAATTTACTCTATTATTTCCTTTTCATCAATTTCTATTTTTCTCCGAGATAGGGGAACTTTCTGTTTCTTTTTTTCTTCTACTAACAAAGAGAAGAAAAATTCTTATGCCGGACTCTTATATTTTGTAGTTTTTATTCGTTGGTGAAGTCGTAATTCAATTTAAAGGTTGCTTGCTCCTTGAGCCATTGTCGTTTGAAATCCTTTGTTTATGAGACTGCAGCTTTCGATTAATTTTTCCCTTCACTTAGGTCATAAAGTGAGCTTTAGATTTACATCATGCAGTTTGAAAGAAAGCTGAATTTACTGCATTAAACTCACGTTTTCAACATCACCTCCACTTTGCGGTATAATTCCCTTCGGCTTCTACGATGATAGACTTCGGCAGGTTTTCTGAACTTCACTGTATTTTTATGAGGTAATTCGTAAGCCAGACCTGCAGTGACACCCATTGTGAAAAAGCCCTTCGGCTTTGAATATGTTGCAATTGTCATGCAATAAATTAACTAAAGAAAAAATCATCTTAGATTTTGAAGAAAATATTAGGGATCTATCAGGTTTAGGTTATTAAACGACTTCATTAATGTGGAAAATTAAAAAAATACCGACTAACCTGAACGTTACTTCCTTGTGGAAAAACAAGATATCTCTTGAATCCCCCAACTTCTCTCTTAGCTTTGCTGCTTGTAACATTGACAAAATTAAGATTATCCACTTCCGAAGCAAATAGTGATTTAAAAAACGTTATGTAAATTAAGAAAGTGATGAAATGTTCACTTGCGTCGAAAAGCATGTTTCTTCAAACAACTCGAGTTCTTGTTCTAACTGGTGTTACGTTGTCATTGAGAATACTGATTAACTCGACGCTCAGTTGCATGCACAACGGTACTTTTTTCACAGATATGGATGCCATCTTAGTGCTAATTACTTTCAGGGAAAAAGTTCCTTCACATCAAATTCAATAGATAGGATTCTCAATAATCATCTTTTATTTTTAGACCATTAATTTTGATTTTAAATTATCCAGTATGATATCAAAATTGTCCCTATTTAATGATTATTTTAACCAATAATTGATCAGAGAAGGGAACAGAAAAAAAGACAATAACAGTTGCTAATTCGTTTATAAAAATAGAAACATAAATTACATACTTTGCAATAGAGGAACAATTCAATTACGATAGGCTATTTTCTCTCTTAATATCTGTAATTAAAATATACTTAAAAATATCTTCCAGTTTAGAACATAACTTCGTAAATCGAATGTTCGCAAGTTGGATATAATGCTCTGCAGTCCTCCTTCGCTTGATACGCATAGTCGTAAACTCTGTGTTCAATCGATTCGAAACTTGTACCGTCGCTTGGTAAACTGAAAATCAAATTGTAAGTAGTAATTAGGATCGACAAGCAGAGATTCTTCGCTACTGGTAAACAACCCGCAAATGTCTCTATTCAGACTTACGTGAAAATGGCGTGTAGAAGTTCTTGAATGAAAGTGCCTTTTCCAATTTCCGATTCGCTCCTTTGCCCGGCCTCACAAAGGGCCCTCATTACGCAGGATTTCCCATCAAGACCTGTGCTAAAGAATAAACCTTTGCTTAGGAGGACTAAGAGGTGGGTAAAGTTTAATTGGAAACTACCTCAAGCACCACTTACAAAAATTAATCGACAGACGAGCAAATATACATCCACGGCGAAATTGGTGTAACGTAACGTCGAACGATTTTGAACAAGTTTTACTCTCATTGAATTCGTTTAACTATATACGCTTGCTTTATAATTACCATGAACAATTCCAGGTCGAACCAAAATTCTTTTGTCTAATTAGGAGTTAATTTCGCAAATTGAAGCATTGGATAATTCACATTTTATAGGCTTTTTCTAAAATTTCCTTAATTATTTTATGGTTATACAGAATTTTGCTTCCACAAATTGAATTCATTTTTCGAGGTGAATCATGGAAGATTTATTTCAAAAGGCAAATTTTTAAAATTATTATTTAAACTTAATACTTCCTCTGTAAGGGAATAAAAGTGCTCATTGAATGAGCACAAAATTTAATACGTCTTCATAGCAAGCTTCATTTTGCAAGAGCTTATTTTATCTATTTTTTGAAACGAAAATAATAAAGTGGAGAACAATTGAACATCAGTACTACTTATGTTATGATAACATTTTCATTAAAACCTCTCTTCAAATCCTATTATTTTAAATACTTACGACTGCAGAAAAGACTCAATTTTTGGAAATATGACGCTTCTACTTTTCCGATGAAGTAGCTTCGTTAACTTTGAATCCACTGAGTTTGGCAATTCATATGCCAGGGCTGCTGTCAATCCAACAACCAAATCACCTTCTCTGCCATAAGCACCAATTGTCAAACAATAAACCAACTGAAATTTAATAATAATTTAGGACGTAATTTAGGCGTATTTTTAAAATAAATTAAAAAATTTAACAATCTCAATTAGTGCTTCTTATAAAAATTCATACTTAAAGTACTCTAAAATATCTTTTTATTTCGCGTGAATTTCTTATGAATATTCTTTAGGAAGATTCCATCTTTGGGGCTTTGAAAAGATATGGCATTACCCATGAAACGACCACAAAAAAGTTATATTACCTGAACGTTACTACCTTGAGGGAATATCAGGTATCTTTTCTGCCGAGATAACGACTTGCCTTGTTCTTCGGTATTTGATTGATCTTCGATTAATTCATGTGAATTTATAGGAACTACACAAAAATTTAAAAAAGCTGTGTAGCAAAGTAGATTGAAGACACTGAGTCTTCTCCCGGAAAGTAATTTTAAAGATTTTCCACCCATGGTACAATCTGATAAAGAAAGTAATTAGTTAATTAGTTAATCATAAAATTTTACTTCTTCAAAACAAGGCTAATGTCGGCAAACAAAATTTCCATTTCGGAAAATGAAAACTTTCTGTGACTAGAACTCTTACGAAGTCGAATCTGTTCTGGAAGGCTAGGAAGTTTCAAGGATCTCGTAACGGCAAAGCCATTTCGTAATTTTCCACCGATGGAGTATTGACATTGGACTCTTAATACTGTCGACAAACATGGATCGAGGCTACGGTTTTCTATTAATTGAATAAGTAATTTTAATAAAGTGCTTACAGTTTACTTGAAGCGGGTTTTATCTAAGTTTACAGTTCTTACAAAACTATTTTAGGATTTTAAGAGCGAACCTGATCGGGACCTGATCGAACTATATATTTTATCTCAGGTCTGAAACCTCTCGATCTGGACCATTAAGATATTAATCCCGTTTTTTAATATTAAGATTTTAATCCCGTTTCAACACGAAACCTTTAACTTAGTTTCATCTGGATGTTGAAAGCTGGAGTCCTAGCAGTTTATACTCTTCAGCAATCCGTGTAATGGTGTGTGATGACTTGGCAGAAAACCGCAGAAAACTTTAAATTAACGCCTTTAGTTAATGGGCTCCGGGGAAACCACGAGATGCAATTATAACCATCCTGTCGTGGAATGTAATAAAAGAGAGAAGGAGAATACGAGAGCAAAAATAATCTATAGAAACGGCGAACATGTTTCCATGCCCACCGTTACAAAGATAAATTGATACCAGAAACGCGAGAAACGTGTCGCTCTTCACAGCGATAATAACTTTCCACTTTTATTCTTCGTCGTTATTTTGTTTAGCTAAATAAACGATATGCTATATAATTTCCATCAGAATATGGAAGAGCCTCGTTTAGTTGAAATTATAAAATTGTAATTCTTCACTTCATATTTTTATTTTGAGACTTTTGGGTCGTCCAGATATTCCATGACGCTTTTAGGGGGAAGGGTCCAACCAAAACTCGTCAAAAAACCATTATGTAATAAATGTATGACCCATTTACAAGTATCATGTATTTACAGAAACTGTTGAGAGTTGATTATTTCGAAGAGTGACAAATGACATAACACAATTTTCTATTCATAATTTCATTTTAGTCTTGTTTACATTGCAAACTGTCCTATTGTCGATATTGGGAAAAATCATTAAATCCAATAAACTCCAACGGACACTGATTGGCATAATGGCTGCATGCGAGTGGATTCACATTTATCGTTCCATTTTCAGTGGAGGACCTAAAACCAATTCGTTTAATGCATGAGTGCTCACGAGCATGACAAATAATTGACTTAACGCACTCGAACAATCGAACTTTCACTGAAAAATACTTACCCTAACAATAACTTGAATATTTTTGCTATTACGCCACTCTTTTTTCTTGTGTATTCCGTTGCTTGGCATATATTTTGCATGAAACAAGCCTTTCCATCCAAACCATGGCTAAAAATAATGATCATTTTCATTAATTAATAAATTTCAAATTGGGAGTAATAATCAATGTTGAGGAATAACTCAATACGGAAATAACAAATTTACTGCTCAATTAAATGTTATATAGTCATTTAATTGTTTTGCAGTGTTCCATTAAGTAGTAAATTTATTCCACATTACTCTAAAACGCTCTTAATTTTAATGCATCTGATTTATTGACTACTCTAAAATAGTCCTGTGTCATAATTAAATTAACAGACAAGTTCACCGATTCTCAGTATTAATTAACACTTGTCTTGAAAGTATACAATATGCAGAACGTGATTTTCTACAACGAACCATTTTCAAACAAAAATTTGATCATCACTGGACTTTCAAATGTTATCCTTTATTCTATTGATAATATATTTATTATTATTTATATTACGCTACAAATTAAAGATTGTTAAGATATTATGCTTGTTAAATGAAATATTAAATCATATTTCGTCACATTGGAATTCAACCCTACTTTTACACCCTGATAAATTCACAACAGCGTATTTAAATGGTTCGGTATTATTTGTAAAGCGAATAAGAGCAATTCTAAAAATTTTGCGTTGAAAATACCTTGCTTTGTTTTCGCCTTTTGAACTTCAGTCTAGAACAAAGGATACTGCATAAAAAGTACAAAAGAATGGTACAAAGCTACTTCCGCGTCTTGTGTTAAGTTTTGGGATGTATTACATTGTAGCAAAGCATGACGTTCTTGAAAGAAGAGAGATGCATATTTCGCCGCGGTGAAGTAGAAATAAAAGAGAAAGACTGCAGAGATCCTGAATACCACAGCATTGCACCATTGGCCAATGCAAGCATCAGCAGCCTGATCTGGCCAGAAACCACCCCCTTCCCTATTTCAACCCCTTTTTCCGCCACTATTAAATGGAAACCATCCCGTACATTATTCACAAACTATTAAAATATTTATTACCTTTCGTACATGAGCTCTGCGCTTTCGTGTATATCACGGATGGATCTGTGCTTTCCAAATCCTGACCCTTCCGGAAGTGGCCAGGCGACTTTGAAACCAGACGCATGTGCGAACATGGGCGTGTAGGTGAAGACGTTATCTTTAAAATTCATACGGTACTGCAACAGAAAATTTTATTTGATATTGCAAAGAAAAAATCTTTCTAAAGCAGCTGGAATTTTAGTAGTACAAAGTAGACAAACTTTAGGGTGCCTTTAAACTCAGCAAAACTTTTTTTACTATTGGAGATAGACGTTGGATGTTGAAATTGAAGCTAAACTCGAGTTTCAAGTTTTTCCCATATTGAATCGTAGAGCATGGAATACCTCTTTCCAATTTTAAACGGGCGGTTTACTACTGTTTTCGAGAGATGAAATCTTTATAGTTTGTTCAAGACATTTATTCTTGTGCAAAAGAATATAAAGTTACTTTAGCGGAGTAGGAAGACAAGCTTACGTCGCGTGGTTCAGCTTGTTACAAAAGAGTTAAAGCTTCAGCTTTTACGATTTTTATGACAAATTTATTCTTGTTTGTTGAAAAAAATTTTAAATAAATTAAAAGTTGTCCGCCTGGACCGACAAATTTATTATTTATGAGTTTTTGTAAATCCTTTTGTAATTCACTGTTAGTACTACAAGTATAACCCTCAGAGAGTACACCTCGGCCCCATAACACTGAAAGTTCAGGGGGCCCATTGGACCCCATGTTAAAAAGTGGTGGATTCTGAATTCATTTAAATAATCAAAAATGTTCAAGTCGCGAAAATGCAATAGTTCTCTAAAAAAATTGTGACTTTTTAATTTTCTATATTTTGAGCTAAAAATTTAGGTGTTTTCTCTCGAAATACAATATTTTAAGGAAAAAATACGTTTGATAGTCCACATTCCAAAAAAGGTAATTATTTTAAAGAATAGAAATGGCAATTTGAGCAAAAAATGGAAAAACAATTTTCAGTGAATATGAAGATTGAAAAAAGTATGAAAAAATATGAAGTATGAAAAAATTAGATCAAACTTGGAGTTGACATTAAACCTGATGAGACTAATAATGAGGAATAATAAAATTATTAATAATGATATGTATATCAGAACGATGCCGACTCCCCATCCGAGTACAACCGAAGCAAGCTGCTGCTTAACTTCGGTGATCGAAAGAGAAACCTCTCACAATTCCATGTATCCAAGCGGATACACTCGACTGAATCTTTAATCAAAATATTATCATAATCTGATTTATAGCGAAAGGAGTCTTTTTAATCAGTAAACCTTGAAATTAATAACATAGAGGAGACGCGGCAAATACGGCGCACATAGCAAAAAATGCAGTTTTAAAATTAAAATACAAAACTAAAAATGGTAATAAAATACATCTCGCCTAGATCATATAAGACGTTGTGACTATTCTTTCAGCTTTTTTACAAAAATAAAATTCTCCTTTCCAATTTAGACAATCAAATTTGAAAGATTTCGCTATTCGTTATATAAGAAGCTGGATGACTGAATAAATGAAATAAATAATAAATAAATAAATAATTAAATGACTGACTATATGAAACACCAAACCATTTTTAAATATTAATTTTTGTGGAATTTATTTGGTGACTGTATCTCGATAATTTTAATAAAACATTTTTTAATAATTCTGAAATATTGAACTTTCTTCATAATATTTACATATTTTATAACATTTCTGGCGAAAAAAAAATGGCAGGACATTATTTCCGATTTTTAAAAATGACATTGAACTATAATAAGCACATTGTCTTATAGTTTACTCGAATTTTCTCGATTACATTGGATATGGTACATGGTATTCCGAGCGCTCTTGAAATTGCAGATATGGAGAATTCTTTCGCATTATTCGATCTGAAATAGCAAAGAAATATCATTTTAACAGTATACGATTATGGTTAGAGTTTTGGTTCGACAGGTTGGAGACTGAGGTTCATGCAAACAGAATAATAGAAAACCGGGTCGTTCGCCTGCAGCAGTATAGTAGTAATGCATACATGAGTGTGGTCATATCGAAGATGATAGTTCAAACACAAACCGATCACTGAATCGTATTTTCAACCCCTAAGAAGCAGAGGGAATGCCTGCCTGACAAATGGCTTGCCAGAAACAGGCGACACTCCACCCACGTTTACTCTGCAATACCCAGTACCCAGTTCCTAGTGCCCATGTGATACAGTTTAATACTGGCTTCAATTCCAGCACCTGCTATACCAATTTATTCGCCAACTTATAGTTCAGAAACGGTGGTCGTTTCCAAAGAGACACGTTCTTATGAACATGTGTCTCGCGACGACATTTCTGCTGGGCAATACATTTTTCGAAAAGATCAAATTTACACCAGAATTGCAGCAAAATGTGGAAGAAAAAATAAGATAGTGGTGTGTTGTAAATGCGAAAAATTATTTTAAATTTTCATTTCCAATTCTAATATTCCAATTCTAATATTCCGAGAGTTCATGTTTAAGTCCGTTTGGATACATGGAATTGTGTGAGGCTTCTCATTCGATCACCGAAGTTAAGCAAAGCTAGGTTCGGTTGTACTCGGATGGGGAGTTAAATACGTACTGATATGTAACAATATCATGTTCCTAAACATATGACTTTTTGTTATTTAATTTTTTTCAGTTTAAAATTTTATTTCACATGAATTTATATATTTTCACTATTTTTGTGGTAAAAAAAATCGGGTTTATTTTGGTATATCATAAAATTATCATTTATCCTTTGTAATACTGTTTTAAACTTATTTCATTAAAGATTGTCAGCATATATGTAATCTCTTCTTTAGACGGGAATTTTAAAAGAAAAATAAAAAATTATGGATGGACTGCCGAGAATCTATAATCTGCTATTGCAGAAATGCAAGAGGAACAATCAATTGAATTTTAGGCAAGATATGATTATAAAAAAAATTTGAGAATATTCATCTTTAGGTGAAAACTCTTTTATAAGCTTACTCTGCAAAGTTGAAAGCGAAGAAAAAAATACAAGAAAAAGAAAATATTTTTGAAAGAACTGTGGAGCGAATTTCGAATTCTTGACCCGCAAAATCGGATCTAGAGACGTATAGTAGGTATCCCTTAACCGCTTAGAATGAGGCATGGGCTTTATTCGCTAAAGCGAGCAGCTTTTCTCAGCATGACTGGTTACTCACGAAAAACGTGCTACCCTTCCGAAATGCGACGACCCTTTTGCTTCTTGCGTCAGCTGCAGTGTCGGTGGTGGTGAATATCAGGATACACAGGGCCGTCCAAAATAAAAGCCTCATGGTTGACAATGATTCCTGTATACAGAGACAACTTTACTATATACAGTATATATATTTCGGTGCCAAGTGCGACGCGAAAGTTAGCTAAATCCTCTTCCAGTTTCGTGGAAACCTCACAAGCAATTTATCTCGTGGCGAGCGCGTCCCCCAAGCCACCTCTCGACTAGCCACCTCCTTTCAACCCTTGGCTGCACCAATTAGAAGCTGGCGGTTAACGTTAATTTCCTGAGATACACTAAATGCTTAATTTAATCGAATCGTAATTAAATACTACTATTTTCCTTTCCGATACTAGCATTTTAAACAAATCAAATTTTCTACTTCTCTTTTTTCATCGTGTTCATTTCGGCAATTAACTCTTTTTGTATAGGTAGATCGTGCACTGGAAGAAAGATTTATGAGAAACAAATACGTGGTTTAAAATTTAGAGAAGATCTGAAAAGCTTGTTCAGTTTTTATCTTTGTTGTGTAAGTTGGCAAGCATCCATTTTACTTCATTGGGTGAGAACACGACATACCTACTCTTTTTTTAGAGTTTTTGAAAAATAGTTGGATATAATATAAGTTTAAAGATTTATAAGCCGTAAATTATGAAGGGAAATTTTTCGTATCAAATTGAAAATATTTATTATTTATTATTATTACCAGATCGAAACCATTTAAAAAGAAGAAAAAACTGCCCGATGTGCGGGCACATAAATGCTTATTTTCAATTATTGTTTACCAAAGTAGTAGTTTCAAAGTTTTCAATAAGAAGAAATTAAAAGATTTAAAGATTACAAGATATTTCACGGGATTTCAAGTAATTTCACAAAATTTAAAGGATTTTATAAATTCTCTAAGAATTAAAAAAATTCCAAGGGATTTTAGAGGATTTTAGGGGAGTTCTATGTCTAAATGTTACGTAACATTTTAACAACAATATATGGACGATTCCTGATCAACTCCATCAAAAAATTAGGTGTTCAAAAGAAAAAATAATTAATTTTCCCCAAAAGCCTTTTAAGATTGTACAACTTCTAAAGAACAATTTTAACAGGTCTATAGCACGAAGTACTCTCACGAAAGAGCCATTAACTTGAAGAATAGAAATGAAACTCACGTGTACAATAAAAATTATCCTCGTCTTATGTCAGTACACGATCTTGATTTTCCTCTTGAATTTTTCCTTACGAACTAAAAGCGTTAGGGGAGAAGGAAAGGTCAACTCGAAGTAACGCGATCTCGTTTTTCGAGCCATCCTCTTTTTGTTCCTGAAATTGTAATGCGGAATGATGTGTACACAGTCATTAGTACCATCCTGTTACTAACGAGTCAGTCCTTATGTACTGTACTTGTTAGACACCCGACAAATACTAAGGTTGAACTCTGTCTGCCGGACTGCTGTAATTTCTTAATATTTACCATTAAAGTACCAATTTAATGAAGAACCAGAAGCCTTCTTATCACATATATACTTTAATTATATATAATTCACCTAATCGAAACAGATATTTATTTTGGAATGAAACGTGGATTTCCATCAGATTGTGGAATCAGAAGGACAAAGTCATGAGTCTAATGACCCCTCCAACTGGAAGTTACTACTAAAAATTATTATGATAATTAATCGTAGTTAAAAAATAACTTGGAATAAACACTCCCAAGATTTGAATGTATCAACCTTCCGAGTGAACTGCATATATTTTAACCCTCCAGTATAAAAGGCAAAGTTGAACGCTCTGAAAATCTGAATTAGTAAAACTTCATTGATGAAAGAGAAAAGTTTTTCTCGTAATTATAATTATATCAGGTATAACATTTTCATCTGACGCGAATGAAAAATAAGAATAGAAATTAGAGTAATATTTATTTACATATTGAATTGATATTATTAATGGTTTCCTACATTTTAGGAACTTGTATTTGATATGTGCGACGACCAACATCATTAACTGTGACCAAGGATGTCGACTTGCGAAATGTAATCCAATATTCCATATCCATAAGGACAACCTGGGTAAATCTGCAGACAGTTATACCCTCGCTTTCCGGCTTCCATCGCCTCCATGTAATCGAGATCTCCAAATGATCCTCCGCCGTAATTTGGCCTGTAAATTAAAAGTACTGTTACAATGTAGGTTTATCTTAATAAAAAGCTAAGCAACTTAATAACCTTGGCCATCAAAAACTTATCTAATTTCATAATATTTTATTACACAAAGACTCTTCTTCTGACCGATAGGTATAAATTTACATATATATATATATAATTGTATATATGTATATATTTCATCAGAAATTTTGCAGAGTATTTAATCACCTGAAAGGATCATAGATTCCGAAGCAAAAAATGAATATGCTTCCGTTTTTATGTACTGATCACATAATCAGAAAGCCCCTAGGTCACGTATGATCCATTAGGTGGAAATGGGGGCGTAAAAGGCAAATCTTTATGGACAAGCTTTTTCATATATGCTTCACGCTTCCAATGATCATATCAAATTCATACGATTAAATGCAGTTTAATATCGTTTAAAATACATTGATTCAAAATTCCATAAAATAATTTTAAACAATTTAAACTTTAATCACCCTGAGAATAGCATTCAATAACCTTAATTGAAATTATTACAAGAATATTTCGCTTTTATGATCGGAATTACTATATTATGGGTATACTTTATGCCCTTTTATGAAAAACGTTATTTAACTCTGCATGATGTTTTTCCGCTTTCTCCTGAGCGAATTGAAAATTTTAATAAAGTAGAGTTGACTATAAATTCAATTAGGCACTTTTTATGAATAAAAATGTGGTGAACTCACGTCAGCAGAACTTCGAGGAGTTCACCCAGTAGACCCTCGTCTTTGAATGGAATTTCAGCGGATTCGCATATGCTCCTCTTCATGCAATCTCGACCACTTAAACCTCTTCTACAAAACAGATATTGGATTGAATAAAAATTAATAAAGAAATGTCACTTATTAAAATTAAAAATCTTCAATTAGATTTATTTAAATAGTATTTAGTAGATAGTATTAATAATATTAGTAGTATTAGTAGTAGTATTAATAGTATTGGTAGATATTATTTATTAAAATGTGATATTATTTCAGTTTTAGCGCTTTAAAAAGAATATTAAAGCTAGGTACGCCAACAATGGATTAAAGTTGAATTTTATAGGCTGGGCTTATACAATAGAACCAGTTTTGAAAGGAATGTATAAAGCGTTATTAAAATCGACATAGTAGTTTAGGCGCAAATGTTTTCTCATTTTAAACATATATTTTCTTTTACAATTAGGATGGCAGAGTGTTCTAGGCCAGCTTTGGAAATTTCTGCACGGGATATTATAGGTATCTCAATTTCTTGGATATTACAATAAAAATATTTTTCTATTCAATATTCAGCATTTTGTAGGTGTAAATTTATAAAAAGTGCAGTTGTAGCATTTTAGATTTACCTTTCAAATTCATTTTCAAAAAATTGGTACGCAATTTTTCGTTCCATGGAGATCGTAATATCTCTTCGACGTCGCGAAGATCTTAAAAAGAAATCTGAAAAGAACGATTCGTTCTGCGGAAGCGGATACTGGAATTGAAAATTTTGTCCGTAGACTAAAGTTCTACCTGGTATGGCAATAGGCACAGCAACTCCCACGATTAACTGAAATATAATATCATTTTATTAAACTAGAATGTCATGCGTGCGCCAAGGCACACCTTTGTCAATAATTTATGCTTACGATAATTTTTAAAAATCTTTTAAAATTCCTTTGTAATTCGATAATATCTTTAAAGATTTGAGAATCTCAAACATTTTTTTATATTATATAAAATAGAGATATGTCGACTAAACAAATTGTAATTGATTCTTCTATCTCAATGTATTTAACACGTTGATTTAACATTCGTTCCTCAATTTCCTCAGCGACGTGCATCGCAAGTTGATTACATATTAGAAGTCAATTGAGCGCAGAGACTTTTATACTATAAAAATCATTTAAGGGCGTTGGATCCAAGTGCTAAACTCAAAATTCCATTCTCCATTTTACTCAACGAAAATTATAGATAAATATTTTTTCGCTCTGTAGCACTAGTATTTTTTCAAATATAAGACTGCGTACAGAGCGAAAAAATATTTAGTCTCGATACTTTTTGCATAAAACGAAGAATTAAAAATCTGACTTCAAAATTAAATATTTTCATTTTACTTAAAAAATATTTGAATTAGATATTTTCTCGCTCTGTGCGCATAATTCTAGTTACAAATTAATTAATTCTACAGAAGGAAAAAATTCAAAATTTAATATTTGTTGAGTAAAATGAAGAAATCGAATTTTTATATTAGAACTTGGCTCCAACACCCTTAATTTTCTAAATTACTTTGATTTCTAAACCGTGTTCAGGTAGCAGATTTGCGAAACCTGGAATCTAAAAGAAGCTTGATGAAGGAATTTTTCTAGTGGAAAGAAGTGGAAAAAGAGTACGGCGTTGTGAGGCAAGGAGGCGCAAATAAAGCCCGGTTGAAAGCCGAAGAAGTAAAATTACAGGGCCAAGCTTTTCGCTTTCGTCAAAAGTTCTGCCGACCCATCCGGTAGATTTCCTCTCATATTTCAACTTTACGAATCCTCGCTTACCCATTTATTCTCCGTCAAATCTACGTTATTATTCTATAGCAGAAAAGTTTCTTTTAGTTTTTTCCCTTATCTAAAGGATGTCGTACTACTCGGCCCTATACGCCAGCAATGCAACTTTGATTTTTTATGTCCAAAGTATGTATGTTTTATGTCTCAAAAGTGGGGCAAGTCAAGATATTTTCACTTAAATCAGAGTTTTTACATCAGAAAAAAGGAGAAAAAGAAAACGATGTTATCATAAAGTTCCTGGTATTGAGAGGCTGGTAGGAAACATTCGAAACTGAACAATGTAAAAGTCGATCAATTCATAATTTAACAAAATATTTTTGATTGATTGAAAGTTGCCGATAACATAATAACATGAAGTAACAAAAATGATTTTATAATAAAGCAGGGATTGAATCGCATAACATAATAATGATTTTATAGATTCCTGCATTTGAAATGCCATGAAAAGTTGTGAAAATACGAATTTATACTCGAGTCCACTATCCATTAGAGGAAAGCTGTATTCTCCAGTAGAAAAGACCATGAATGGTCAGGCCGAACAAAAGTGCTTTGTTGAAATACTCTGCTATCCATTTTCCTGCGCCTTTAAGCTTTCTAATCTAACCATTTTCTTTTAGATCATTTTGAATTAATCTTAAATACTTTCTTTTTTAAAATGGAAATAAAATAAAAAATATGAATCCGTTTTTTGATCAAATATATCAAGCTACATTTAAGCTGCATATTTATTTCTGCATGTTCATAAAATGTGAGCGTTAGATAAATGATGGAAGATAAATAGTCAACAGTGATTAAGAGTGTTTGACTGAAATAAACAAGAAAGTTTCTTTCCTGAGAAGATAATCTTGCTCTCTGCGGCTTCTCTGAAATAGAACGCTCCGCGTTTTGATATAAATCCATCATCAAACTTCCTCAAGAGAATTTTTAATGTCTTTTTTCTCGGCGATAAATCGGAAAGAATTTATAGAAAGAAATTAGAATTACTTGCATAAAATCTAATTAACTTAAAAGCGCTTTGTTTAATCGATATTTTAAAATTGCTTCGATAGCTCCACAGGATAATAAAATCTTATGGAAAGTAAAGTTTAGGAACAATTAGTAAATTTTTAAGAACACATTAAATAGGCAAAAATAATTTTCATTTGACAAAATGTTCTGTGACTCATGATTGGACATGAAAAAGTTGAAATTCATGTAACAAAAGCTGCATACCTTGAAAGTACCGCCGTTAGGATACACAATGGGTAGTGAATACAAAGTTTGCCTCTTGCTTCTCGCATCAACTCCTCTACTTCCGATTCGCCAAGCGCACTCTATACTCAGTAAAATCGCGATAACAACTTTGACATTCATTTTTATCAGCGTAGTTGAATCGCAATTCACTTGTAAAACAGGTAAGAGAACATCGCTGCCAAACACGTCTGAAAACAACAAGAATAATGATTAAATACTGAGACTTACCTGTAAAAATATGATTTCATATTTATAATATAATTTATTAATTACTGTATTAATAAAAATAACTTTTTTATCACAAAAAAGCAGAATAAAATTGTTTTATATTTTCTAATGAAAAAATAGTGAGAAATGGAAAT
The DNA here is from genome assembly GCA_904066005.1 of Synergus itoensis. Classification (NCBI taxonomy): domain Eukaryota; kingdom Metazoa; phylum Arthropoda; class Insecta; order Hymenoptera; family Cynipidae; genus Synergus; species Synergus itoensis. Next base: position 2,618,570 of record CAJFCP010000059.1, on the reverse strand, counting down.
TTCACCTGGGCCAAAAACGAACTTCTATAAAGTGTGTTTGAGGTCTGAAGTTTTATATCGCGTGACATGTGTTTTCTCCATACTTTTGGAATTCGCCAGCAGTTGCTAAGAACTCGCAGAAAAGAGTGGTAAAGGCGCAACGAACGGTAAATAACTTTAATGTTCGATGGCACGAGTTTTTAAAGCCCTTCCTTTTTTTCTCTAAAATTCTGCACACACTTCGGCTACCCGTACCTAACACTTCGTAGCACCACGTGCTGAGAGTGTATGAACGTGGAGAAGTTCGTCAAACGACAAGCCAAGGTATTTCTTGGCATCTCATGAAATTCACATTCAACATACACCCTTCTTAGCGAGTTATCGCTCAAACACATTTAACATTCTCAGCTCTAGCTAAATTCAACGGCAAATACACACAATTAGCTGCGCGAGGACTCGCATGAAAAAAAGTAGGTCACCTCCCAAGAGGTTGATAGACAGGCTGGAAAATAATGATGCAGCACTTGGGGATGCGGAGGAATGATAATCAGAAATATGATGCTGCTTTCAACAGAAGAATATATTTCCCTTATATGGTATACACAATTAGTTTAAATCTTGTTTTTAAGAATTTTATTAATAATATTATACGAGCGCTATATACATTGGAAAAGAAGTTGAAAAAGAGATATTTTAATGAACGTGGTTGACGACAGATTAC